>RCAB01000776.1:0-20162 GCA_003640385.1 Setaria digitata | reverse complement strand
AAAGTAAAATGAGAAAAGTTTCCGAGATCCTGGTAAAAAAAAAGAAACTCTGGAAACAATAAATATTAACCGCAATCAATTGATCGCCACGTTTCAACTGTCCATTCCTATCAGCAACACCTCCGGGTATGACGCGAGATATATAAATAGGGGAATTCTGCTCCTTTCCACCCATAACATTGAATCCAAGACCTTGATCTGTTTTTGGAAGTTCAACAATTCGTGGATGTGCATGTCCCTCAGCTGCTGCAAACGCTGCTACAGTTGCTTTAGCAGTGGCACTTGTTCTAATCTAAAGTTTGGGGAAAAATATTCTTGCATGAAAAATAACAAGTTATCAGGTTTCATAAATTAAGATTCAGAATTTCCCGAAATAGAACATTTTACATGTAATCTTGGAAAAAAGAAACTTGCTATCATTTCAATGTGGACAGAAATGAGTGCACTGAGTTTTATCGTTTTTTGAGATTTTGGACACTACACCTCTCGAGAACTATCAGCACTGATCGTGTCATAAACATTTTCAAAAACTTCTCGAACAGATGAAAAAAAATCAGATTGCAAGATATTTTGCAACGATGTAAGCTTGGGGCTATTCAATTCACCAGTTTTTTGCACATGTTCAATCAATTCAATGATTCTTTGAATATCTGTAACAACAGTTTGTTGATTCATTAAATTAAATATTAAACATATTAGCTCAAAATTGATGACATTTTCGGACACTATTCAAAAGCCTTTAAAACATACTGACACTAACTAAATGTTGGGAAAATGAAATTTCCTTTAAAAAGCTGTGACTCTGGAAAAAGCATAATAAATACCTCTGTCAAGATGAAGACCATCGGATGAATCGTCCATTAAAACATTCAAATGTATGGTTAACAGCAGTAGAGCTCTCGTTTAAATATATTCAAATCGTAAATTTGAAAAGTCTACCATAAATCCCGAAAAGTAGTCCCCAGGTCCTGAAGTCACTAGTACTACTCGAACTCGATACAACCAAATGTTTGAAGGCAGAAAAATACTAAAAACATGACTGTTTATGTTAAAAAAAAAGTGTAAGTCGAGCATACTAGATTTGATTTTAACTTAGGAACCACCACTTCCTAAGTTAAAAAAGGGCTACATCTTTTCTTTAACTTGAAGAAAACTATTCCAAGAATCTTGATTACAAAAATAAAACGACCACTAATCTATATTTGTTCAAAAATCATTCCTTTTTTTTAGAAAAAAAGTACCACATTAACATTGCTGCAGCTAAGTTTTACCAAAATATATAAGGCTTCCAATTCAAAAAAAAAAAAAATCTGGAAGCGAAAAATCGCAGCAATGAAAAGAAAATTAAAGTAAGAGCCATCCAAAATTTTGTATTCTAAAGATATCTGTAAAAAGAATAGCATATTCACAGTAGAGATAATACAAATAACGTTGTCATGTATGGCTTATTAAAAAGGAACTATCGAGTACAAGGACAACACTAAATTACAGGCAATTTGTCATGACAACAAGAATTATTTAATAAGTCAGCTACAGTTTTAAAAAACCATCCGAAGAATTAAAAATTCACTACTTAAGTAATTGGCAACATAATCCTAATTTTAAAAACTAGCACGAACATTTGTACGATAAAGTAAATTCAAGGAATTTGTATCATTAAGTGATCACTTATTTTACATTCATTTGATTCGGGTTTAAACAACCAATGTGCTTAATCAATGTGATTTGAAAACCTTTAATGAAAATCATTATAAATCTGAATTAGAATACCGAATTAGAATTCAGTTTACTGATGAAATAAGTAGTACCCGCAAATCGATGCAGTAAAACGCATAAAGCATGAAATAGTCCTCGGACTACGCTTCTATTTATAGATCCATGTATACAATTGCATCTGTCAAAAATAACTAGTTCTAGTTAAGTCATACAAAATTTTATAAAAAAAGAAATGTCACGAAAGTTCGAAGCCAGCTCCGCAATTTATTGCATATGTCAGCTTACGACGCAAAGTTTCAGTATCTTCATACAGTGGCAACTTCAACAAATTCATACATGTCGCTGCAGTCGGTAGTTTGTCAACATCATGGACAAGTTGAATACCCATTGGTGGTGTAAGAGTCTAAACAAACAAAGGCAGCTGGATTATGATTATGCAGATCAAAATCAAGTTTTCATTAGTCCGGATTAGTTATGCGCAAAACAGAATAAAATTCGAAAAAGCACTATATATCTTGAATCTCTACATTTTCAAATACAATTTCTCCTAATTATATAACGATACCAGTAAAAGAAACGCTATTTTTTTGAAAAGAGATGGAAGACACTTGCAAAATGCCGGAATAAAATTTCAAAAAGTATAACACATACTTTAAAACCCATTATGGGTGGTCGCGGACAACCAGTTATAAACTTTAATAATTTTTTCTTGTCTCTAGCCGAAAATCCGTTTATGACCGACCAAAACAGGTCCATATATTGTTGATCACGCTCTGCTTAAATAAATTTTTTCTTTTTTCGATTTTGAATTATAAAGCCCTAACTTTTATTCCTTTGATAAAGAACACTATGTTATAAGATAACACTAATTATAAGTGCACTGTTTTCAAGGTAAAAAGGAATACAGCTATTAAGGCTCACATTTTATGTTGTGTACAGTTGTAAATTTCTTCAGCTCATTAAAATCAATTTCCGCATCAACACCACCGACCAACATGGAAATTTCCAGTGGTGAAAACATTCGCAACCATTCTGGATCTATAACATTTCTCAAACCACTCCGAAGCGCAGCAATCATCGGTGAAAGCTAAAAAAGTTTAGAATAATCCAACTTGCTCTCGATGAGTATTTATTCACTTTCACATTTCATCGGTATATTAAATAAAATTTGTATACTAAAACAAAAAAGAAAGAAACGATAAAAAATTGTAAAAAGTTAACCCGTTTGGCAAGATAATAATTAACATAGAGCTGGGTATACTCCATCCTATTGTCTGCTGTTACTTTGATATAACTACCATCTTTTTTTAGTTCCACTTTCTGCAAAATAAAAATTTTTTGATAATTCCGCTCTCATCTATATTACATATATATATATATATAAAGTTTTTGTATATATACATATATATATGGGTATTTTCATTTCAGGCTTATAAAACACTCCACTTACTTCCGTCACGCCAAAACTATCGGTCATAACAGTGAAATCGAGATCAAGAGCTTCGACTTCCTCCGGTGAACACCGTTTCAAAAACTTCAAGTTTTTGTGTAAAAGTGGATCATACGATTTAACTAATTCTAGATCCAAAACTGTTCCTTCTGGATTTCCCATCCATTGCAACAAGAAAAAATCCGCAAAGCGAATGTCCGCCAATAAACCTTCGTAAATTAACTGGAAGGAAACTCCAAATCAAGACTTGATTGAATACTGTGAAAGGAATTCTATATAATACAATAAAATAATATATTCTACTCATGATAATGAGATAATTGCATGGATAATTAATTAAAGTGATAGATTTCGTTCTTCTATAGTCTATACATGGCTATATAAAACGTGAACAAAATTATTGAAAGGCCGGAATTTTCTACATTTCATGTATGAACTACTTGTCAACAAAGACGACACACATGGACCAGTAATTTACAATTGCAAAGGAAATTTTAAATATACACAAAATCACATCATTAGAAAACTTGAATTTCCAAATAATTACCTTAGCAATAATTCGTCCAATGAAATAGAAATGATCAGCGAAATTAGTCGGATAAAGAAATGGTGCCAATGGGTTTGGATACAAAAGCTGTTCATGAGTTGCTGCGAAAAAGCCACGAGATGGATCAAGAGCGGTTTGAAGAAGTTCGAAAAGGAACTCTCTAAAAATTCCACCACCGTCAACTCCAGCTTCTTCCAACCCAGCCCAGTTTACCATCTGTACACGAATTGTCGACTTCATATCAGGAACTAGAAATTTAATTATAGGAGCGTAGAATTTAAGCCACTAGAAAGTAAATGATCTTCAGTATTCTTTCCTTAAAACATGGTAATATCATTAAAAGAATATCTGATAAATATCAGTACTTCATCCATCCAAAAAAGATAAAGAAAGACTAACTATTATGAGGTTGTAACGCTCTAAAGGCATCTTCATATAGAGTTGCTCTGTGTACGGCAATAAAATGTCCATTGCGACCTGAAAAGTTTTTTTCATTTTTTTTTTTCTTTTTAAATTTGAAAGAATTTTTTGTGCGAACTGATTTGTAAGCTAGTTCAGAAGAATAATGTCTAAACGATAAGAACAAAAGTCTATTTTGGATATTCATAATTTTCTACTCATTACAAAAATATTCGTTGTACTTACCCGTATCGTTATGTATACGGTCTCTTAGAAGTAATTCAGTGAAGATCTGAAACAATCCATAGAAAACACATAGTAAATTCAGCCACTCAAAGTCTTTTTTTTTTCACCTGTACATTTAAATTCACTCTCAAAAGCTTAAAATCTTTTTCTCTTCTTTGGAAGAGAAACAAACTTACTTCAATTCGTTGCATGAAGGGAATAACAAAAGGAATATTGCGGACAATGGATAAATTACGCAGCTCACTAGCGCTCGGGGGGTCTTCATTCGCATCCAAATCCTTGTTATGAAGCAAAAAACGTACAAATTCAAATGGACGTCTTACTCGACGTCGACGACCATGTCCACCTTGCCACATTGACTAAACAATGTCTTTAATGCTCCAAATATCTCCTAATACTCTTAATATAAGAAGAATGACAGAAAAATGCAAGCCTTTCAAAATTTCCACTAAATATATTCTTTTATTTATACTTATAAAAGGATTTTGAATTTTTCTGTGGACGAGAAATCTTCACTAGAATTTTATTAGGGAGATGAATTTAGATAATGATTATAAGAGCATTTTTATTTCACCTCAAAATTATTAGCAATAATTCGTTTAGAATGTTTCCTAACACAGAACTAAACGATTAAGATAGTAGTTTAAAATGATATTCCAAAATATCACGAGTTGTATATATTTTTGGATGACAATTGAATGTAAAGAGAAATGAACTTACGGAAGTGACTACAACATTTCTATTATGACTAGACCAAAAATTGGTCGGCATAACACGAACTCGATTGTCACGTTCATATAATGCTTTAGTTAACAAAGCAACATCCTGAAAACAGACCCAATAATTCCCTTCAAAATCTTTAAAACTAGATGAAATTCTGTAATGATGGACCTTGATAAAGTTATCTCGTAATATATATAGTGAGACTAAAAAAGGTAGTAATGCTACAGAAATCACCTGGAATAAATCAGACCACTTAGAGCTTTTCACCAAAGACTGCTGCTGGAACGGTCCACTGCTAACAGGAAAAGCAAGATCGATCAAACCAAGAGTAAGATCTCTTGAAAATCATAGTCAACAATAAACAAAGAGAAAACTAAACAAAACAAAACTCTATTAGAAATACCAAATTTCAGACAATGCTAATTGTGAAGAAACCATTGTATTATAAGAATCTACAGAATTCCTTTCATGAAGCTAAACTACACTTATAGTATAGCTTCATGAAACAATAGAACCGCACCACGCTAATAATCTATGTTAAATTTCAACGGTAATAATACAGCAGTATTTCAAAGTGATCCTGATAACATACCGGCAGTGAAGAACAATATCAGCCACTTGATGCAGTGTGAGAGGAAAAACGGCGCCTGCAGTACCACCATTTTGAAAATCATCATCATCAATTGTTTTCAGCGCATTAGTCATCAACGTTACAAATATTGATAAAGCTGGTATCAAAGACTGCTCATCATAATGTGTTATATTTTCACCCTAAAACATAAAAAAAATAGCGTAAGTAGAGTGGATACAAATTTTTTGCACTGTGTAAGTATAAAATTTATTTCTATCGATTAAATAAAGTAAACAAGTATCTTAATATTTTAAAACTCAGGGAAAATTGGCAGTAAAATAAAATCGGCATTTAAATATACATAAAATGTTACTAATGTCCATAAGAGATACTGCTAAAAAAAAAGAGGTGTTTCAAAATTATGAAATGCAACTAACCCGTTCAAGCATTACAATTAGTGGTTGTGTTGCTCCAAATATAGCATTCGTGTTAAGAGACATAATTAATAGCCATAAACTCGGAACTAATTGCCGGAATGAAGAAAATAAATTTATTAGGGAGATGTAATTTCCAAAAGAATGAATCCGCATGAAATAAGTTATTGTACAAAGGGACGTAACGCCTTCACGAACTCTCAGCAAAGCATTTGTGAATGATTCATTTGACAGGAGAACTTTCAGATTAGAGACTAGCGTTCTTAAATAAAACGGTTTCGTCTGAAAACAATATAATTTTCCAACTGTATGAAAGAATTAAGTTTAAGGTATCACCTTTTTATAGCCCGGACACAATGTGTTGACGTCCATTGTTTAAAAAACAAGCCTAATAGACCTTTTCACCTAGGATATAATCTACAAGACCTATTTCTCAACAGCCAAGTTTTAGCTTATTGAAAGACTTCCCACGAGAAACGGAATAATACAAGAATACAAATTCTTCTAAGTAATAATCATTCTTAACAAATTAAAATACTTTCCAGAATATCCGGTTCAATATCAGACGTTGTAGCCACAACAGCATCATTTAATTCATCGTCATCTGAATCGCTATTAGATTTTTCTACCAGTACTGCTTCGGGTGGAGGTGTGATATTTTGTGTGAGTGCCGCAAACACGGTGACTAGTTTGACCTTTTCAAAATCGCTTGATTTTTCTGTAATAAAATAGTAAGATGAAAAATGATAAAAATTATAACTTCAAAAACTCTGAAAGAGAAAAGAAAAACAAACTAAAGCAAGAAATGAGAGCGTGAATTAGAGACTGGAAATTCATACAAAATCATGAAGATAGTAGGTTTTTCATAATAATACGATTCGCAGTTATGCCAGTCTTTGAAAATGGAAACTGGCAACAGTAATCAGATTAATAATGGACAAAATAAGATACAGGAGGTAATGAAAAAAGTCAAATCTTACCAGCAATTGAATGAAAAAAAACAACAATTATACCTAAAGGAAATCCCGAAATAATAACAACAGCTATATACGAAGTTAAGAGTGTAGCAGCCGGATCTTGTACTGATAAGCGATAAGCACCACTTGATAAAGCATCAATAATATCACCGAGTTCCAAAATTCCTGCCTTACAGAGTCGAGCTAGAAAGGGTACTAAACAACAAACGGTAACAGCTTCAAATCTTGGCTTGCAGATTGTATCAAACAATTCAAATATAGCATCCGTTCTGCAATAGGAAAAATGGAACAGTAATCTTAATGTAAAACTGAGAAGCCACAGAACTAACTACTATTACAATAATTCGATATAAATCAAAATCTGATATATTCCGTAAAAAAATATATCTCGCTTAACGAGGAGATCTTAATATAACAAATAATACTTTTGAATTTAACAGTACTAACATAAAAAGCCTTAGAAATTGTCGCCTGTGAAGTCCCTTTCATAAGTTTTTAATGAAAAGCTTCAATGTTAAAAGTATATGATTAGAAACTGGTCACGAACAACTTACTTCTTCGAAAGTAGATGTATGGGTAGAACTAATATTTGCAAAAGTGATTCGGAACGCTGTGGAAGCTTTTCTTCAATATATAAAGCTGGAAAGTATCACATTTTTTTTAGAATTTGAGTCATTGAAAGGTCTAAGTGCTACCATATTTGGTGTAAAACTGGTTGAAAAATATTAATCGGAAAAGTTTTCCACTGTGAGTCTTACCTCAAATTCAGCAGTTATTTCAATATGAAAAAATATGATTAGAAACTAAGACAATGAAGGATTTACGAGAAGGGAGCTGATGACAGTTCGAGAATAGAGTCATTATAGATGAGTAGAAACCAAAATTCAGCAAAGCCAAACAATCTTCTTCTTTTGTATAAATTTCGAAAAATCGCAAAACAGAAGTGTAGGATTTAGTTCTGTCAGCATGCTCAAGAAGAACAACTGCACATCGCAGAAGCTGCTGCCGTCTTCTTCGATCCAAGAAATCGTTTGCCCTTACTGTTTGCGCTAGTGCAACTGTTTCGCTACATAACGTTAACTAGAAAAAGCTGCAATTGAGAGCAAGAAAGGTTGAACTAAGTCTGTTTTAAGAGGAAACTTTGGTACTACATCTAAGAGTCCAAGAGTGGTAATACATCATTTGAAATGTGTGAAGCAATTCCTAAATAAAAGAAGCTCAAACGACACTAGAAGCTATGTTAGGATTATCAATACCGCTAAAAATTAAAGAACTTACAGTTCTTTGACAGTCAACAATAGGATGAAAGAAGAATGCCAAACGAGAAATCTGTGTCTGCAATAACGTAATGCTCAGGGCTGAGCCTGTTTGATCAAAAAGATTCCGCAAAAAGTTATGGAATTGTTTCCTAACGCGATATCCACGAAATGCAGACTGTATTTTGATAGCTGCCATTTTCCGTCTGGAAAAAAACTTAATAAAAATAATATTTAAACAAATGAATAGAACAACAACATAAGCACTGGATACTCACACTCTTTTAATGATAATCTGATCACAGTAAAAATCTGAAATATACGATTTTCTTAAAATCAAGAAATAATACACAATGAGTGTGTGTTAACCATTAAACCAATTTAAAGAAAAAAAGCATCAATAAATATAATTAAACACATTTTCAAGTCGGCTAGAGTTAGAAAACATTACTTTTGTCGTTTGCCTGAGTTAAATTAATGTACATAAATCTTCAATAAGTCTTTCCCAAGTACTATTCCTTACACGCTTAAATAGCATACAAAATTAATTTATGGAGGAATTTGCTCCGGATTCGCATTTACAATTCTAATATTTAAATATTTTACCTTGATCTTTCCTGCCTTTCAATACGCTCTTCATTAACTTTTTTCATAAAATCGTCCTTTTTGGCCTAAAAAATAAAAAATAATGTAACTGATAATTTTTTTTCTCTACTCCATTTGCACAAAAAGAAAAAAAAACGTGAAATATAACTAACCAAGTCGGAAAATATAGCTTCTTGCAATTTGTTTCGCCTAATTGAACCATTAAAGTCATACAGGTTTAAATTACCAGCCATTGTGGAATCTGCAATAACTTGTGGTACAATTTCCAGTATCACAGGGGGTGATTTACTAGCCTAGTGTCAGCGGATCGAACACAACTGTTTGAGCGCTCCAAACATTCTAAAACCGTCACTTACAACTTCAAACATAATTTTATCTTTAAAACTGTTATGCTTTTTAAGCGGACCAATAACGTCTTCCAGTAGCACTGCGGAACTTCAGCCGTTCTGGCAAATATTCCAGACCATCCATCGCTCCATTACTACGGTAGATTTTACCCAATTCTTGTAAAATTCAAATGTTAAGAGCTTGAAGACTGTTCATTACTCACCATTACAAATGTAATAATTTTATAGAACAAAGACCTCCGTAATATCAGCCTCAAACTTATCGAATTATACCTTTAAAATTTCGCATTAAGGGCTTCACATAATTATGAAATGCTTGAATGAAAAAAAAAACACTTGCAAGGCATTTCGATAACATAGTGTGATCCATAACGCCACATTGAAAATATATGGTGAAGGAAATACTAGCTAAAGAAGGTCTGATACAAGACAGATACACAACTTTATTCCTTTAACAACAAAAACCGGTTAAAAAGAAATAAGCTTTGAACAACACTGGCAACATAATCACGAAAATAATATTTCATTGATATGGCAAACGTAATGCTCTATAGGAGTCTATAAAACAGCACATGAAATCTCGCAAGAATCAAATAAAGAAATCTTCCGCTTCACTGGGGTCTTCAAATCAAAAAAGAGAAAAATATTTCCTTTAAGAGTTATTGAAATACCTTGTTCATTTTTCTTCATTAAGAAAATCCTCTCACAGAATCTCAAAAACTTCGGAAACACAAAGCTAATCAGATTCTTCAGCTGCCTCAAGTAACCAGTCAATAATAGGACGAACAAGAGTTTTAATGGGAGAATCCTCATGCACGGTTTCATACCATTCCAAAATTGAATCTTCTTCAAAAATATCTTCTTCATAGAAAAAATGTATTACTTTTGCTGCTAATGCTTTAAAATTTGGTTTCGATGACAGATATTCCTGCAAAAAAAAAAAAAAAAAGTAAACTGATTCACCGCTGCTGATGAACTGATGATGTAGTCTTTGTAGATCTGGAACTCAAAGTTACATTTACAAGGCATTTGACAAAGCGTATTACTGCATATTTTTAAGCTGTTTATGAACTGAAACTGTACGACCGATGCACACGTGTCACAATGCATGTAAGACAAAAAAATTACCTCAATTGCAACAAGCGCCTGTATTTGACTTTTAGCTGGTTTGTAGTAATTGCTGAACAGTAAACGCCACTTCCTAGCAAGCTATAAATAAAATAATGTAAAACATGAAAAATCTTTCCTGTAAAAAAATTTAAGTTAATACTTCATTAAACCAACTTTTAATCCTTTTCAAATAGCTAATGTATCAACTTGCCTTCTGCATTTCTGAAAAAGTAGTCGAAAGTGAGAGGAAAGATAAGAAAACATTGCGCGCAACATCTTCCATTGCTATATTGTAGGCTAGTTTTGAACTGTTGATTTCTAAAATCAAATTCTTTATCAACTGGTCATCGCACTTCTTTTGTTCTGCTATCCTGTCCATACTTTCTTTAACCTGCAAATCTGTAGTTACCAAGCTTAATTTATAAGAGATGGAAATCTAAGTACGCACAGTAGAATAAAAATTATGAAGGATATACTTCTTCGTAAAATCGATCAACAGAATCCATCTCTTTCTCACCAACAGCTTCTTCTGTCTCTCTTGGACTGTTAATATCTGAAACCTCATATCTAAATATTAAAAGCGTCATAAATAATAGGCAAAAACTGCACGATGCAGTGAAAAAATATTTAAATACCTTTAGGAGTAGCTGACGCAGTAGATGGTCGAAGTTTTAAAGAAGAAGCAAACCAAAAACTACTTCCATTCACCATTTTCCATTCATATCCATCTGAAATGTTTTACAGATTTTCTGTACTTACCTTTTCTTCGAAGATGATTAGAACAAACAAACACTGTGAAGCTAACATTCGGAACGGGTGCACTCAAACTGTTCATCATCGTCTTCATAGCATTCGACAGTGATAACACTTTCTGACGGTACTTCTCTGTCGTTTGGTATTTTCACCTGAAGCACCTAAATCACGTGAAACACTTCTACCAGTGAACAGACACATATTACACTATTACTACGTTTAACAGTTCTATTCAAGGACATTCAAGTAGCAATTGAATCAAGTCGCATAATAACAGTTCGCGATAAAATTATCCTATTCTAGTGAACATTTTATCGACTCAAAAAAAATAAACTGATTTTTGTGAAAAGTGAACAAAAACCTTAGCTGACAAGATACACCTCGGATGAAGCACGACATTGCTGCCAATTACAACATCATTTGCAATATAGCACTCCGACAACCGACTGTTTGGGCCTATTGAAACATTCTTACCAATAATGCAATTCGAAATTTCACAGCTGTCACCTCAAACAAGCCTATGTAAATTTGTTTCATAACTGAGAATAATAACACTATTTGTCATGAAACTGAAGCACGACCAATAAAAGTGGTCACACGCATAGGGAGTTTTCTACTAAACTACACAACTGCACCAGCAAAATTGCCACATAATAATGCAATAAGAGAAAATCTTACCGACAGATGTTCCCGGACCAACTGAAGCATTTTTTAGAAGTACATTCGAGCCAATCACACAATTTCTTCCTAACAAAACATTTACTCCATCAAAAATTATTGGCAACCTCCTAAAATCAGTTTAATTAAAACCTATTCTACAGCACCAGTTAATTAAATCAGTTACAAGTTAAAATTGATGTGACGAAAACGTAAGCTGAATAAATACTGCTCTATTTTAAAAAGGTGACGAACCTTTTGGTCTGATAATTATGGTCCAAAGAATCTGATGGTATATAAATATTATTTTTCCGGCATATATAAGTTGAATAAGAGATGTTATCAGGCACAATAGGGAAGAAGAAACGTTGCAAAATAAGATTATTCATACGTAACAAATCTGCATAATCACTGAAAACAGATGAAGAAATGAATTTAAAAAAAAAAAAAAAGAAAGAAAAGAAAGAAAGAAAAAAAGGAACGTACTGAGTACAAAATGCCAAAATTTGTTTTGGAAGGACAAAAACTGAAATCTTTTGATAGAGAATTTCTTCGTTGACCAAAATTTCTCTGATCACATCTTCTTTATTTTTAAAGTCGAAATTATCACTGAATTGTGATAATACATTAAGTGAACAAAATGCTATTCCAGTGTCTCGAAGATTATTGCAAACAATAGAATCAGACGTAAATACACCCTGGAAAAAGCAAATAAAAGCCAAATGCTAGGCTAGATCTTCAATGCTAATTTGACTAGAATACATCAGGCTGTACCTTTAATTTACTAATTTCCAAGAAACTCATAATTACTGACTTTCCCTTTGCATTTTCAGTCAAATTAAAAAACAGGTCTAGTGTATGAATGGAAACGCTGAAAACAAGACAAAATTAGTAGTAATCAGAGATGGAATGAGAAATTTGAAATAATTCTGACGCATTACATACAAGATATGGTATTTCAGCATTACCGTCCTACTAGTAATCTGATATGATGATAAAATACCTTTTCTATATCAAGATGGGAAGCATTATCTTTCTGGTGATAGAAAATAAGCTTTCCACTCTTTTTCTCATAAGCAATAACAGGGCATTCATCTTTCCACTCAACGTAAACGAGCAACATGGTATTATTTTTATCCTTTCTTCTCTCTCTGAATCAAGGCAAAATCGATGCGTTTTTTAAAGTTCAAATATATATATTATATTTTTTAATAAAAAAACACTTCCTAATAAATCTAAAAACTTCGAAGAAAACTTCAGAAAAAAAAATTAGGTTTGGAAATAAAAAGTCCTACGAGCAAACTGTACCAGATAATTCTTCAAAATGTTACTTGAAACAACTGAATAATGTACTAAAATCCGTTGCAGCGACAGTCATTGGACTTGTGAGCAGCAAAAAATCCGACTTTAAAACAGATCGACTATGAACTTCACGAATAGCATCACCAATACTCATACAGTTTTGACATAGTACAACAACTAAAGAGTTGAACAACACTCTCCAGTAGCTGGAACAAGAAATAAAAATTAAACAATTATGCAGATAAAATATGAAAAAAAAGTAGGATGCCAATTTAGCAAACAAAAAAAGAACCAAAATTCTAAATATCGCAGATTTTCACACCTTCTCAGTGGCAACTATCGATCTCATGTTATTAATACGACTCAGCACTTATTTTATGGAACATAATTCATTCTGGAGCAATATAAGTAAACATTTAAATTTAAGAAATGGAACTAAAAAGAAAGTGGAACTGGAGGTCCAACGTTCTAAAAGATCTATCTGAAATTAACTTACGAAAACTCAGTTAAAAATTATAAAGTGACGATCAGGAAAATCATACTCTATAATCTGCTGAACGAATCGTTCAGAGTGGGATGATAAAGCAATGACTACATCACGAAATTCGGTTCGACTGATCCATTCCAGCACATAGTGTAATATTTCGATATTTGCTATCCTTAAGCAACTCTGAAAATATTTTGTACTTATAGCAGACAGTAAGAACTATTGCAATTTCATTAATTGTTTCTCTCTACTTTTGATAATTTTCTACTGTACAAAGTCATAAGTCATTACTGCAACACGTTATCAGTTCCGATGAATATAAACCCTGAATGGCCAGAAAACATTTCAATTAACATTTCATTCCCATACAATGTCGAAATTTCTTCTACACATATTGAAAGCATTGTAAATATATAAAGCTTATTAGTAGTCTGTAGGTAAAAATTTCAAAGTAAACTGAACAGAACATTAAATAATCTAAAAAATCTTGCTTACTACTCAGAAGGAATCTCCATTCTTTGCAGGATCTTATCCAACAAGTCTGTATCGTTGAAATACATCCTTCCCTCACTAACCTCATAAAAAGTCAATTCATCGCATACAACAATCGTACAATACTATCTTAAGGCAAAACAGTCTAAACCAAGCTCAACTTAGCCATCTCAATCGCAAATATTAGTAACGAATCCCGAAGAAGGGAAAAAGTAACGATGAAACTCACAATGGAAGAATGCAAAGTGATGGGAAGGAAGCGGGCCTCGAATGTATCCGCAACAATTAGAACTTTGAATGGCTCTTCCTTTTTTTCACCCACTTCTCCCTTCCTTTCCTGTCTTTTCATCCCTCCTCCTGAATTTCCTGAAAGCAGTTTCCGGAATGTTTATCCCCTCCCAACCCGCACACCCTTAAATTCGACGGCCCAATCGAAACAAATGGCCGTCATTGTTAACACTGCCAGCCGTTGCAGCACATTATCTCCTCCATCCGCGAATTCTTCAACTTAAGCCGTTACGTACGTATCCCACGTAACTACCCCTTATCACAACGAAGATAATTTGCGCCATACCCTCTTCTATCCATTCACAAAGATGTTCTCTGACTATATTCTTTTTCCTCCAGAATTTGAAGTTGTGATGTCCCATTCTGGGCAACACTAACCAAAGAAATTTTATAGAAGCTGAAGATGAAACAAATGGAATATTCTTAGCTGACATTCAAAAATGCTAAATATTATGATATCATCGCTGGATCAATACCATGTATTCAGTGAAGCAAAAGAAATGCAAAATTCCAGATTTCACTGAGAAGTTAAAATAGGGAACTTTTAGATTAGTTGCTATCTGCTTCAATTTCAATGGAAATTACAATAAAAGAACCCAAAATAAACCGTCCGCAATACGAAGAATTTTTCCATAAACTACTTTCTGATTTTCCTTGTCTTCTTATTACCCAGAAAAAAAAATATAAATATATATACATAATTATATTAAGCAAAAATAAAAGATACAAAACAACGCACATATTTTATAAATACATGAAACAGAGCGTGTATTAGCAATAATACATGAGAACCATTAGAAAGAGGGGATCATCAGCAATAATCAGTAATTCATGAGTCAACTATGGGTACCTAGATATTCAATAAAGAGAGCAAATTTTACAAAAAAAGATTTAAATCTTCTCTTGAAAGACGAATAACTAAACCTCCAGAAAGAATTACTGAAGTAAAAGAAAGAAGACAATACAACCACGAATCGCAAAACGACAATACAACCACGAATCGCAAAATGGAAACTGAATAGTAATTATGCATTAAGTTTTTTGCGCTATTTAAACTAGACTAGTTTAAACCTGAAAATATAGAAGACAAGAAGTCAAATAATATTATTTAATGATACAGAAATTCCACGCACTCTGTTCCATTTTTCTATTTAAGACTCGTATTTTGAAATTTTTTGTGTGATGTATTTCTTGACAAATAGGACGGACTGGGCGACCTGAAACAAAAGCATCAAGCAGTTTCTCTGATAGGCCATAAATTATCAAATAATGAACTATGACCGAGATCTCAATACATCTAATGTGATTGGAAATTTAAATCGTCCCACCTCTTTTCTCTCTTCGCGAGGTGGGATAACTGGGAACCAGCAACTTTAAATTATGGAAATCGGTAGTAGCATGTTTTTAAAAACAACGAATCTTATTCTGGCAAGAAAATATCATCTAGGGACTCTGATGGTTTGCTGTGAGCTGATTTTCTTGAATTTAATCTCGGCTTAGAAAAAGATATGTTTTTACTGTTCACTTCACTAACAATTAAAGTCAAAATTAATGACCGAGAAATGGAAGCAATTTCATCTCTAGCTAATGGGCTAACTGCGATAGGTGCTGATGTCTGTTTGCGTGTCGTTAAATGATGTGCCATTCCAGCCATTTTATGTTTTAGCCCCTAAAAAAGTTGATTTAACAAAAAACCGCACTAAAAACAAATGATAAAATTTTGTCCAAGCAATTATAGTGGGCAATAACTGATCTATCAATATATATCAAACACACATTTTTTTCTCTCGAAACCAAATGGCGAATACTTGGAAATTGATTCTCAGACTTCAAAAAGACGCAAAATAGAAACGAACAGTGCAACACTGCAATGCAACTACTCATAATTCACTAGATCTCAACACTACATTTACTTCTTTCCATAGAGTATATGAGCTGTTTAAGACTACCTGCAATGTAGAAGGTCGATTTGAGTTCGTCAGTGCTAGCGGTGATGCAGTAATCAATTTTTCTTCACTCTTCGTAGGTACACTGACATCTGAAAGCCGTTTGAACTGGGGACCATTTGAACCTATCACCGGTACCATTACCAACGTGGACGAAGAAGCAGAAGTTGAACTACTGCAATATAAGTGTTATCAAAGTATTAAAATTAAATATAGAAACTGAGTTCGTGATATCGTAATGCCTGGTGAAATCCATTTGATCCAGTAGGCAAAAAAACGTTAGAAACTATATGCTCTATTTCCGAAAAAAAAAAAAGACAATCAACTATTCAAAAACAATTTAAGAGTTAACCTGAGCTGTATTCCATCTTGACTTGAAGCCGATCGAGGCATGAACGTTTGTTTTTGAGACGAACTTCCGGGAACAATGTCATTGCTAGCTCTTTTTCCACTTAACCGACGAAGAAGTGACGATTTTCGCGTCTTCTTCTCTAGCTGAACACGATGTTGCGGTTTTCTCGGTTTTTTTTTGGCCAGTTTACCAACTGTACGACGCGGCGCACCTTCACGAATTGAAGTTGATGAAAGCGGTGTTGTCTGTAAGCTTTCAATTTTCCTAGGAGTTTTTGATTTCTAAAATTTACGAAAATTCGTCGTTTCAATTTTCAAAAAAAAAAAAAAATTCCCAATACAGTGTACTGACGTTACCCTATGTCAGATCGAATATAGAAAGCAAAGAAAGTGAAAAGAAATATATGGAGGAAACAACCCATCAATTCATAAAGGCAAAGAAAAAAAAAAAATGAGAGCCAACCACAATTTTAAACATACGAGACCACGGCAGATACAAGAGAAAAATTTTGAATCCGAATCTTCTAGAAATTCAAAGTATCGTGAATAGATGACTTCATCTACTGCTCTTACATTTTGAAATGAGACTTACCTAAGTTGAAATTAATTTCCATCAAATAAAAAAAGGAGTACCTTTAAGGAAAGCTCACTTCCATATGCAAGCAGTCGATGCAACAGCTGTGGATGCGTAAGATTAGAGACAGGCTGAGAATGAACATGAGTAATGAGGTCATTCGGGCGTATACCAGCCTGGTAAGCCGGTGAATCTTCTTCAACTTTTGTCACTAAATGTTCTATAGTGTAATAGTCTGATTGTTCACTCAAATAGACACGCACTGAACGAATTGTGAAACCAAAACCTTTCGGTCCTTTCCTAAAAGAATACATCAACTGAAAAAGATTCATTCTCTGATAAACATATGCAGGGATTTAACGAATTGGTCTTTTTAATAGTTTGGTTTTATAGCTCACCCTAAAGTCGTTAAAAACGGTTGGTTGTGGTCGTCCCTACTCTTCATTGGTAACGTTTTATTATAATTAGGACATATATATATAGCCCCAAAAAATTCCTTCAAAATTTTTACTTGATAATTACTGGAGCTCTCAACAGGAAATTCTGCTCCGTGATGAGAGTAGCATTAACTAGCGGAGTGGAGGAAGTACCATCAAACGACGAGGCACTGGAAGCCGAACCCGCGGGAGAATGTTGAATAAGCAACGGTGAAGACTGTTTCGGGATTTCAAGTTGTAAGACACCAACAGCTTCTTCACTTCGATCCTAGAACACATAACCAGGAATATAATTAATTAGTGCAGGTCTCTGCAATACCTATTAATTAGTGCAGGTCTCTNGACTTCCTTAATAAAAAAAAAAAAAAAAAAACTTTAATCAAATACCCACAGAATTGAAGAGAACGAGATCAGAAGCCGGTCGGGATTCAGTCACAGGTGACAGTTCCTTTTTATCACAAGAGTTAGTCGCACTTATGTCAGGTTCACAGGTTACCGAAAAGCTGAAATGAGGGCTGGAAATATATTTTGAAGCAAAGATTATCCACCTCAATTCCATGGAAGTTGGGACCTTGATTAAGACCGAAATGTCTGGATAAGACTTCTGTCGTAACTTTTGCTTAACGATTACCGTGGCAAAGCCGATACTGCCGAATTGCTCTTTTGACAATTGTCAATAGATGACACTGGTCTGGAATATTCTAGGAAACTAGATGTAGCAGTTGAAGGATCTGTAGACAAGCCAAAGGTATTGAGGTAACTAGTTCCACTGCTTGCACTGCTTGACGTGGACAAATTATTTTGAAGCTGAGATGAAATACATCGTCTGAGTAGTACTGCCTAAAACGAAAACATCAGTTACGAGAAACAGTGGACAAGCAATCTATGGAAGAGATAAGCAAACAGGATTTTGCTTCATCTACACTCTAAAATCGATTTATATGAAATACTTGGAAAAAAAATATTGGCATAAATATAGTCACAAAACAAAACTACTGCTAATCTCGATGTCTCATTTGGGTTTATTAGAATTTTCTTCTCAAAGAGAAAAAAGAACAACATTTAAAAAGAAGAGTAAACTAACCGCTGGTAAAGAACAATCAAATTTTGTATCCATCTTTTCATAAAAATCTCCACTTAACTGACGACCAACTGAACTCGAATCTGACCGAGTGTTTTTGATACTGTCACTATTCATAACCTGAATATAAGACATTTATATTTACCTACATTTCTTAATAATAATTTTAAAAAAAAGAACTAACATCGCAGCAATAACCGTAATAACGATAAAAAAAATAACTGGAAAAAATGAAAAGGCGACAAATGTGAACGTTTCAAATTTTCTGAACAGTACATGAAAAATGATATCCTCTATCAAATGTGTGAGATTTGGTCATTTTTTTGAACTGCTTGACAATTTACTGAAAGATTAAAGCACCTGAGCAGTACCAAGTTGTTCAATACTAATTACTGAATGTCGAGGTGACGCGGTATCAAAAGAACCAAACATGGGAGTACTGTCTTCGTCACCACTATCAACATCGTGATTATAGCTGAAAAAAGGTTAAAAATTAAATTCTCCAATTTCGTGAAATTTAGTGTTTTTCTTTTCGGAAGAGGAAATAATGCATTATATTCTCTAAGATTAACGAAAGTAACAAAGTTTGAACTCATTTCAAAATTAGGCTAATTTTGAAATAAGTTCAAACTACCAAATATGCAAGAGAGTTTTACAACACATATATATTATCTTCCCCAAGGGCTGTTTCCTGCTAGATATCCTATTGCCGCAATTACACCAGCCTATAGTGAATCCTCGTAATCTTTATGGAATCAACTTCTGCGAAAAAAAATTGTCTTCGATCAGTACATAACAACAAACCGATCTGTCCGAGTATCAAAGTAGGACGTGTCTTCTTCTCCCTCCAACTGTGGCACAAATTCTGCTTTTTGTCGCAGCAAAGACTTGAAATTCAAGCCAGCAAAAAAAGGATCAGTCATCAGCTGCAATTTTAAAAACAATTAGGAAAAGCAATCCAATAGTTCAATTTATAAATATGCGGCAAATATTAGAGTCTGAGATTGCAAAAATATAAGAACATGAAATGTATCCCGAAGAAGCAAACCTGTTGAGCACCACCAGCTGACCCAAGTCGCTCTGCTGGATCCTTCTCCAATAAACGCTTAATCAACGATTCAGCTTCCACTGGGAGCGCTTCTTCTCCTTCAGGAAACTCGATATCTTCTTTAAAAAATTTTCTCAAAATAAAATTATGTCAAATCTTTATATTAAGAAATCCTCTATAACAGCAGTAGCAACAATAAACTAACCGTTGACAATTTTAGCAAATAAATGTTCTGGAGTATCGGCTATAAACGGAACAATCCCAATTAAAAACTCGTATAAAATGATACCGAGTGCCCACCAATCAACTGGTTTACCTGGAAAAGGTAAACTACATATTTCGCTATAGTTGAAAAAAAAAAAAA
>RCAB01000775.1:0-20249 GCA_003640385.1 Setaria digitata | reverse complement strand
CTTACTACTTTCTGAGCTGCTCAAGTTTATTATTGCTTTAGTTAGTTTTGGCTAAAATTTTTCTAACTTAAAATTAATTTTTTATTATTCAGCTGCCGAAAAAAAAATGGAAACATTTTGTTTAGCGAAATAATCGTAATTTAATAATTCTATTGGTAAAATTCATTTGAATTCGATTTTCACTCCTTTTTCTTAAATAATTTGACTTTTTTTTCTCAGGAAACATGGCAATTTTTAAAATTTTGACTAAAAAAATAAAATTTTTGACTAAATTTTTCACTTTTAACAGACTAAAAAAAAAATCTGTTTAAAAGTGCTCAGCTGATTGCTTTGGAAATTTTAAACTTAAACCCTTCGAAATTTTTTGACTTGCAACAAAGGAATAAGCAAAAGATGAAAAAGTCGACGAATTTTGAAATCCTCCTAAAATAAAAATAGATTATAAAAGGCGAAAATAGAATTGCCAATTAATTATTAAACTTCTTTATTTATAACTTTGCAGTAGCGAAATTTTGCGAAAATTGAGTTTTTAAATCAAGTTACTAATCAGCAGATCTCTTATCACTTTCTAGTTTACCTTATTTATCACCTTGTATCTTCGAACGGCAGATGATCTTCTTTATATCGGTGCGCTGCATAAATATGTTTGCAAATGTTGTTTACATTTGTAAACATATTTATGTTATTTACATTTGTAAACACATTTATGTAAACATATTTTTTATTTGATTAAGATAATTAAACTAAATGTTTAAAATGTTTGATTATGCTATTAAACTGATAATTTTCTCGTATTTTCCATTTGTTATTATCATCTCGACTGTTCGTTTTTAAAAACGAACATTATTTAATTGCAAAAAAAGCAAAATTTTTTTTAACAAATGTCACATTTCCGTTTTCTTTCTTTCTTTATAGACATGATAAAATTTTCAATTTAGACATAAATGTCTGTTTTCAGGCGGAAAAAAAAATGCAATTTTGTTAATAATGTTCGCACAAAATAAAACGAAATAAAAAAAAAGTAACAATCATTTTATCAAAATGAAAAATTCGATTTGAAAATTTTTTTACAAACTTGTTTCAATTCACTATTTTAATTTCTTCTAAAGCATTATTTATGATTCCTAATGCAAGAATTTTAAGTAGTTATAATTTTGAAACTGAAGTTTGAATTGAAGTAAAATTATACTTTAATTGCAACAAAATTAGTGGAAAACTTTTATTCATTTAAATTTGAATCGAAATAATTTTTTTTTTTAAAGAAAGATCTGATTGACAGTCCTTCAAATTATGCGAAAAGTAATTTTTGAACTGCATTGAAAATTTTTTTAAAAATTTGATCAGTCAGTATTTAGGAGCAAAATGACCTATACTTAAATGGAACTGAATAAGATCAGAAGATTTTGGAATTTATTTTTAATGTTTTATTACAGTAATCATTTATAAAATGATCGACTTCTTCTTGCTGATATGATAATAAGTTATCATATCATATTATGACACTAGGAAAGTAGTCATTCATTTCACAAAGAATGTTTTTTATATGTTGAATAAATAAACATTCTTCGTTAAATGAATGGCTAATTACCCAAATGTTATAATAAGTTAATGCCTTATCACAAATTTTGATTCCATCCTGAGCATTTTAAATTAATTTCAATAATCATTGCGAAAAAAAAAAAAAGTAACTGCTAGTTTTTCTACCTACCCCAAATAGCAAAAATGATAAAATTTTTACTTTAAAGTATCACTGAGAATAAAAGAAAAACGAATAGAAAAAAAAAAAAAAAAAGAAATGAAATCACTTTAATTACCTTACAAATAAAATCAATTTAAAAAATGCTGCAAAAAAAAAAAAAGAAACATAACTAATTAGTTAAGACAAATAATTGTTGTCAATATAAATTGCCATTTTTTCATTCAAAAGAAAAAGTAAAATTTAAGATTTAAAGAATAATTTCTCTCAAAACAAAAAATAAAAATAAAAAAATATAAACAAGAAAGAATTAAATGGAAGTATCAGGAGGAAATGATATATCAAAAAAGAAACGAATGAAATTGAACAATGAATACGATTGCAGGAAGGAAAATTGATGCTACGAAGTTGCTTAAGTTGTTTGATCGAAATTTGTTGGAATTTTAATTTTCTCAATACCTATGAGTTTTTTTTTTTAAATTCATGAAGAAAAATTTAATTTATTAAAAAAAAATTTTTAAAGCATTAACGAGCTACTGAAGCAGTATCGCAGAGAGAGAGAGAGAGAGAGAGAAAAAAGAAAATTAAGTATTATTAATGAATGTAAAATTTGCTATTAACGTATATCATACGGGTAATCAATTAATAGAATGCATCGGAGACAAGAGAATTGCAATTTTTATTGCAAATATGATCTTATAAATTTTAATTAATCAATTAACCAAAGCTACTTTTTCTGATGTTCAAAAACTGCAATAAGAATAGCGGTATTTAAGTCCAATTCGAGAAATTTATCATTACGTGATCAAAACGCAACACGACTGAATATGACACGTTAGTGATACGTCACATTACACTTTTCCTTGCACTAATAATTTAAATTTAATATTTAAATGATGTTAATGAAAGGAAAAAATCATTAATGTACAATAAATCATTTTAAAAAATAATTTTGATATCAATTAGGAATAATTTCGAGTTCTATTTAAAAAAAAAAAAAAAAAAAAGTAAGATGGAAATTTTATTTTTTATATCTTATTGTTTTAAATTTGTCGAGTGTTTTTTTTTTGATAATTAGATAAGAAGAGCGAACAACTGCTATTTAAATTTATCATAAAACTTAATATTATTACAGATTTGATTAATAAAACTCATCATTATTACCGATTTAATTATAATCGTTATCTGATTTTTAGTTATATTATATCAAAAAATTTAAGCAAAAAAAAAGCCGGCTAGTCGGAATTATCTGAAACAACCAGTAAGCGTATTTTACTATTCGCTGTAAATTTCAAAACATTTTATATCACTTTAATCAAAATTACTTCATAAAACAAAATTTCACCATTTTTTAAATGTTAAAAATGATTGATTGAAAAGAACAAAATGGGAACGCATACTCACAGACCAAATAATTAACTTAAATTTTTAATTATTATTTAACAGTAATTGAATCTCAAATATGTTTATTTGGAATAATTTCGTTAATTTTATCGTGTTGATGGTGACGAAAGATATACTGGAATGTTTAAAATAACAATTATAAAATCAAAACACTAAAATTAAATTGGTGCAGTTTTTGACACTAATCATTATTAAATTGCCGTCATTTTTATGATAAGAGAAGGAATGATTATGATAGTGGTATTGTGGAAAACTTGTTTGTAAATTCAATTAAAATAACTGGGCGAAATCATCAGCAAATTTCTCAGCAATAAAATGAGGTGAAATTACATACAAAAATTAGTGAAAGAAATTAGGAAAATGAATTTCTATCTGGGATCAAAATACAAATCATCGACTGATAAGTGTTAAGCTAACAAAAATGATAACCTATGTTTATTCCACAAAATCCTTTCATTTTTTGAAACTGAACATTGCTGATCGGAGCCATCTTTGCATTAATGCAGCAATAGTGGAAATTGAAAAATGTAATCATTTATCAAAATTTTGCTAATTATTATTCATTAGGTCTTCAGGTTCTTTCCGACATTTCACCTCCTCATGACCTTAGGATATTAATTGGCGAATTTGCTTCTTCTTTATCCTAGTTTTTGAAAATTTATACAAAAATTGTGCCAACTTTTTTTCATCTTATCCCATAAAACAAATTTAATATCACTATCATCATTAATATGATATAATATTGAGGTCACATTTTTTGATGTTAACTTTCCTGAAATACTTCTCGAATAGTCTTCCTGTGGACGTAAATTAAGCAATCAATTAGTTTCTGCGTGACCTTTATTGTCATAGTTCATTTCAACTAATCACCTAATTTATCATTTATCACCGCTTTAAATCCCTTTGTTATCATGCTGCTGTTCATTTTGCATTATTACTTAATTATTTGATTTTTTTTTTTTTTTGTTTTTACTTTTTAAGCAGGGAATTTTCATTTTATTTTTACTGTATAAGTGAATTTTTGGGAAAAGTAACTGCAGAAAAGTTGGAAAGGCAAGAATTTTCCGTTATAAAATTCATCTTTTCAGTTCCATTTTTTAATAATTAATTAAGTTTCAATGCTAGAAGCTTAATTTAAAAAGGAAAAAGGATTTTTTTTTCTTTAGAAAATTATTTTCTGTTAGAAAACAGCTTTCTACGCGGTACAACTTGAACAGCAGTTTGTTAAATAGAATCTGTGAAATATTTAATTTAATTTAATCTAGTTTTTTAATTTAATTTAGGTTCATTTATTTAGTCCAACTAAGAAGAATTTTTGCAACGTCTAGCCGAAATAAATGATTCAGAAATTTTAAATTAAAAATTGTTCAAAATTTTTTAAAACTTAAACAATTCTCAATATTTTAAATTAGTTGTTAGATTGTACAGAGCTTCCAAACAACAAATTCAGCTGAAAGAATGATTGATGAAGGATTTGTTTCTTTCTTTAAAAATTTTCCGTAACTTTTGCAATGTCAATATAGAAAGTTAGATATTTGAATGTTACACTTACGTGTCCATACAGTCATTTGTTTCCTTCAATTTTTGGTATTTTTAGTAGCAAAATTTTGTGAACAGAACTTCAACAAATCATAAATTCAATACATTTTCACTATTTCCATCAATTTTTTCCATTAAAATTTTTGAAATCTGCATGAACTATTTGCATTGAACATTTTCGAGCACTTCACTAAACACACTCAGCAACATTTGAAAAAAAAAAAGAAAAAATGGATGCTAATGTAATTTTAAAAGTACGTGAAATTTACGTTAAAATTTCAAAAGCTAATCACATATTTCACTTGGCACATTTGGGATTATCTGAAAGAAATTTATGATGATACAATTTTCAAAACACGTAAAATTAACGCTGGAATTTCAAAAGACACAAATAAATGCGTGAAAAATTTTAAGTGAAAACTTTAATTGAATCTATAAATGCATCTAAAATTTGTCCTAATAGAGCTAGTGTAGCAGAAATAATGAGTTACATAAATAAATCTCTCTAAATAAATCATAAATCGATCTTAATCAACTGAAAATCTTTTTTCTAAAAATGAAATTTAATATTTCACAAATAATTGCTAAATTTGAATCTTTATTAGCTTAATTCGTTAAAGATTAAAAGTTGCAGGAAGAATTTTAAAATGTATAAATAAGAGCACAATTTGTAGAAAGAAATGCTTGAAGAAGAAGAGGAAGAGAAGCCACTAGACATGTCTTGGCCCGAGAAGTTGCATCGACAACTTCCTTATTGTCGACAATTTTATTTCCATTATGAGGTCACAGGTCACACACCTCCTGAAGTTTGGAAAAAGATGATGAAAAGATATGTTGTTTTATTTCAATTTTTAAATTAATAATAGCTGCTTGTTCAAGTAGGTAATTTTCCTTCGGAAACGTATAAGTGGACGTGGAAATTTCAATTAAATATATAGAAACAAATAAAAGTTACGTAAAATTTGTCATTAATGTTTTTCTTTTTCTTTTTTTTTTTTGAAGTACACATAAAAAAACAATTTGTAAATTTTAGCATATTTAGAAAAAATTGAATAATGCAGTAAATTTGCATGGAATATTAATTTGCATATTAAAAAAAAAACTTTCTTTCTTTTCGTTAATTTATGTATATAAATAAAAATATGGTAAGAAATGTTTTTCATTTAATTTTAAGAATAAATGAACAAGCGGACAGCTTTTCTTTTTTGATTAATTAAATAATTAGTAGAATATAAGTAATTAATAACTTATTTAATGCATGCAAATATATCACATGTAAATTACTTAAGTGCTCGTTAACGTGGATTGCGTATAATGATACTTGTATTCTTCGTATAGTCTTACGTTACTCTTACTTATATCTACATTGTTTGTTTACGTTGAAATCTTTAATTTTTTCTTTTTTTTTTTTTTTTTTTCATGTTAAAGGTTAAGCTTTTTCGTTCGCATTCTTTTTCTTTCTCGATTTTACCTCAACTAGAGTAAGTGATATTTTAACGTATTTCACGTTTATTTATAGCAATTCAGTACGATATGAATGTTACACGTAATGATGAATCGTATTTTTCTATCATTTCCTTTATAACAAAATCGTATGAAATGCTGAAACGATTCATCCTTAATGATCACGTGGAACTGGATTGCAATGATCAATCATCATCCGTTGCACAGTCTTCGGATGATACAATCAATAAGCAATTTCGATCAAAAAATTACTTTTGGATTCGAACTAATTCAGATGACAATCGTACGAATGCATCTACGTTCATCTACCCTAAAATTCATGGTTACGTGTTACGTGACATTGCAAATGAACAGACAAGATTTTTTTGAAATTCTTTTTGAAAATACAAATTTTCGAAGGAACTTTTACAAATTATTTGTTTGCACTGTCTACATGAAAAGAATGAACAAAAAACTGAACGCCATTCAGATTCCGATTTTTTCAACAGCGTTAAAACAGAATCGGAATTCTCGTGTGACGCTGAAACTGGAAAGACTTTTTCGTCCGAATACAACAATTCCATCAGGAATTCGGAAGATGATGATGAATTATTGGTAATACCGGATGATGAAATAGGTTTGATTATATATATATATTTTTTTCTCACTTGAAATGACAGTGATAATGATAATGAAAAAAGAAGAGATATTTCATATATCAGAAAGTTTCAGAGCAAGAAATTAATTAGCATATAGCAAAGTCATTTCCAGATGTAGCAATTTTTGTGGACAAATTTACAATATGAAAAATGAAATAATGTTATAAAATTCCTATTTATATCAAATATGATAGAGTAAAGAAAGTGTAATTATAATTAATTCTTTATTATAAGTTAGAATTGATCATCACAAAGTTTTGATAAAATTATATAAAGTATTAAAGATTTGAAAAAAAAAAAAAAAAAAAAAAAAAACTCCACTGTTATAGGAAGATTTAAATAGAACTGATTACAGTAATGATAGGATTTGATACTGGTAAGATTTTGAGGTGAAATAAGCAAACAGTAGTAATGATAAGATGAGTTAAAGTGTCATTACATGTTAGCAAAGTTGGTAATAAGATGAAATGAAGTGAAATAAATGAGTGATAACGGTCATAGATAACACCACTGATAAAATCTAGTTAGCTCAAAATTATGCTAAGATTAAATGAAAGGAGTTGATGTTAAGAGAAAAAAAATATGCAATAAATTTATGTATAATTGATGAAAGTAAAAGCTATGTTCAGCTAGATAGAATTAACAATAAGAAAGGTTATAATAGAATTTGATAGATTTAGAAAGGTGAAAGGTCATGATAGATACATCAGTGTTAGCTTTATAAAAATAACAAATGAATAATGTTTAGAATTCCAATACTGCTGCAATCCTACTCTAGTAATGCTCTAATTCCATCCTACTTGTGTTTTATAATTCATTTAAAAAAAAAAAAAAAAAAAAAAAAAGAAAAATAAAATGCACTGAAATTCTTGAACTAATATCGGATTTAAACAATTAATAATAAAAGTAGCTTTGAGTAAAAATAATTAGCAACAAGAAAGGAAAATAAAAATGAACAATTTATTTATGTGATAATAAAGTTATTTGATAAGAATTCATTTCTCGTTCGTCATTTGCTTCAAAAAATTAATTTTTTTTTTTCAAGTTTTTCATGAATTTTATTACTATCATAATTAACATCTGTTAAACATTTCTGATAAATTTTTGCCATAATTGTTTATTTTTTCTTTTTTTTTTTTTTTTTCATCTGTAACCATTTATTGTCGGTTCCTTTTTTAAAATATTTCATTAGTAATTTATTCATTTTCTACTCCTCGAGGAATTTTATTAATATTCGTCTTCTTATCTCTCTCTCTTTCTCTTTCTCTCTCTCTCTCCCTTGCTAAACTCTCCACCAAAGTTTTTCCATTTTTTTTTCCCAAAAAATATGAAATAAAATATATATTTTTGCTTTTTACATTATATGAAAAACAAAATGGAAAATTTACATAAAGATGTAAGAGTAATTTACAAGAAAAAATTTTTTTTAAACATTTAAAATGAAAACTTTAAACTTTTGAAATTTTTCATCACATCAAAATAAGAGAAAATAAAATTGTGATGTTGGTATTGACAATGATATATATGTATATAATCATTTTAATGACGTAATCTGATTTTAATTATAACAATGATAAAAATAGTTATATGATGAAATTAGAATCAATGGTGATGGCAATGAAATAAAAATTATGATAAATTTTTGGGTTATTTAATTTTAGATATTTATACAATCATTAAGTATTGTAGCTTAAATTTTAAAGAGCCAAAAAAAAAAGAAACAAAAATAAATAAAAAAAAAAAAAGCAAAAGGAAAAAAATCATCGTTCTGAACAAAAGGCTTAGATATGTAACTCATTTCTTCTGTGATGTTTAAAAAACGAACGGTTATCTTCGTCACAATTATTATTGTTTCTGCTATTAATTGTTTCTTATCATTTATCATTGATATCATTATTATCATTGTCCTCACTTTCTTCTTTTTTTGTCACATTTGTCGTTATTTCTAACTATACTTTCTTGTTCTTGTTCCTCGCTAAAAATGCTTTTTTAAAAAGCAACAAAGCGAAAGAGAGAGAGAGAGAGAAATATATATATCTAAGATTTCTTGGTGCCCTTTAACTGGACTAATTACTATCATAGCATATGACAACTGTTTCTCGAGGAAACTTAGCGTTTATTTTGTAATCATAGGATAAAGGAAGAATGGTTGTAGGAAAATTATATCTCTATGTCCAAATATATTTAATTAGAATCTATGAAATTTTAATTGGAATTTTCTTCTTTTACAAATTTCTTGAGCATTTTTTATTAAAAAAGTAACATTCCTCTCAGCTTATTTTCACTTCTGCAGGTTACTGTATCGAAATGGTTTACTGTATGCAATACAGTAAACTATCTGCTTACTCTAAGATTGACCTGGTTATTATTAATATGAAATTACTACATACAGAAGAAAAATTATACATTTTCATCACCATTTTCTCCTTATAGGCATTAACTTCTCTCGTCAGCAAATTTTTTCACATATTTTTTCTTTTTTTCAATCGGAAATTTTTCGTTTTTTTCATTTTGTTTTTCCGTAAAGATTTCCAAAATTTTTCGGTAGCATTAGCGATAATTGGAAAGTTTTTATGTTAGAAAAATGGCTTAGCGCAGCGGTTTGATCAGAACTATCCTTTAAATCAGATCAATCGTTTTCTTTTCTTCCTTTTTTTTTTCACCTTTTTCTTTTTAGTTCTAAAATAAAATTTTCTCTAAAATCTTTGTTACACGGAAAAATTATTTGTTTTTTTTTTTTTTTTTTTACTCAAGAATCATACAATTATAACTGAATTATACTTGGAGTAAATTTGATATAATTAGTTATGTTTTTAGTGATTTCAATTAAATAGTTATTGTCCTCTTCTCGTCGTTCAAAAAAAGATATGAAAAACGATGATATCAGATCGGAAGATTTTTCTGCTCTTTTCCAATCGCTTAAATTTCTTTCTTAGATTTTTACTTTCTTAATTGAACATAAGCATATCTTTGTTAGGAGTGATTATTTTTAAATTTTTGGACTTTAAAATTTTCTTTTTTTTTTTCTTTTTATTGGATAGAGAGTGGTTTGTGTCGAAAGTTTTTCTCAAATAAGTCTTAGCTAATTCTTATTCAAATTTTTTTTCTCTCCCCCAATTAATCTCATAAAGTTCTTAGATTTAAACTAAGCTATGTGCCATATCAATAAAAAATTTAAAGATTTAGGTATTAAATGCTATAGAATGCTATTAAACTTACAGCTAAGAGTGGAAAAATGGCATTAAGTGATGATAAGTTTAGAAACAGATGCATTTTAAGCCACATAAATTTATTGCTACGTTGAAAATTTAAATGTTTGCTTAATTCAAACGTGAATGAAATGGATGAAATTTCTTTTCGTTCTTCTAAAAATTTAGGTTAATTTTGAAAGATGTAAATTTATGATTTTAAATTGTTTTAATTCTTTTTTTTTTTGATGTACTTTAAGGACTAAAAAGTAAGAGGTGTTCGTAAGTTCTACCATAAAAACAATTCACAAATATAATATTGTAGCAAATTTTGATAAAAATGACAAAGATATATTTCATTTTTCATTACCGTTTAATTCTTTCTTTTCTTTTTTTTTTTTTTTTTCCCTTTTAAATTTTATCGGATTTTTTTTTTTTAAGTACCATAGTTTTTTTTTTTTAATTTAGTTTTATTNTTTTTTTTTTTTTTTTTTTTTTTTTCTCTTAGCTATTAAAATGCGTTTGTTTTGAATTGAAAAATTTTTAAGTTGTCATATTTTGTGAAGTTCAATATGTCAAACGCAAGTCACATTGATGTATTGTTATAAGTGATATATAAATATATGTCAACGTGATATATATATTTTTTGAGTTTTGAAGTTCATGGCAATTGTTAGTGTTTAATGTAAGGGTGGAAAAAAATTTTTTTATTTTTTTGAAATTTTGTTTTTAGCTTTTCTTCCTTTTTTTTTTTTTTTCCCCCTTTTTTCTTCGAAAAAAAAATTTTTTTTCCGAAAGAAATCTGCATCATTCGTTACATTACTGCATTATTGTAGAAGTAAGTGTATCATGGGTTGAATGCGGAAAAAGAGAGAGAGAGAAAGGAAATAAAACAAGTAAATACACTAAAAACAATAAAAATACTGTATTAGCATCTATTAGCATAATGATTTGCCTACTGTACAATGGCTACTGTTTGTGCTAATGAAAATTTGTGACCGAAATGAGCAAATTAATTGTTTGATAAACTGATCGAATCAATTTAATCAATGTATTTTTTATAAATATTTTCATCAACAAATGTATTTGCCATCTGTGGCAAAATTTCTGCCTCCTTTTTCTTTTTCTTTTTCTTTTTCTTTTTTTTTTTTCTTTCTCTCTCATTCATTTATTATAAAATGAAATCTGAACTATTTATGATGATTCTATAGATGCTTGCCTGAAATAAAATCTAACGATGTTTCCGAGAAAAAATTCCAATAATCTCCAACAACAACAACAACAACAACAACAACAACAACAACAACAACAACAACAACAACAACAACAACAACAACAACAACAACAACAACAACAACAACAACAACAACAACAACAACAACAACAACAACAACAACAACAACAACAACAACAACAACAACAACAACAACAACAACAACAACAACAACAACAACAACAACAACAACAACAACAACAACAACAACAACAACAACAACAACAACAACAACAACAACAACAACAACAACAACAACAACAACAACAACAACAACAACAACAACAACAACAACAACAACAACAACAACAACAACAACAACAACAACAACAACAACAACAACAACAACAACAACAACAACAACAACAACAACAACAACAACAACAACAACAACAACAACAACAACAACAACAACAACAACAACAACAACAACAACAACAGCAGGAACAACAGCTGAATACGAAGAAGAAGCAAATTATTAACGTCGTAAGTTCAGGCCGAATTGGTGAACGTTTGGTAATTCGTACGACTAGTCGTACAGGTCAACGATTACGCTACACTGTTACACGTCCTTTTCTTTCGGCTGAGCCACGACAACAAAAACAACGTTCAAGACGTCATCGTAAGTGTAATTCTGATGGAGCATATGATGATGATACACGTGGTACGAATGATTACAGCGTAAAGAATCCAATAGCTGATTCTTTAATTGTTGCTGATACGTTTCCAACGTCATCAGCAACAGTGGATTCATGTTATTATTTTGATAAGGAAGGATATACGGTGCTTGCTGAATCGTTATCAACTGGAAATTTTGATGCAACAAATAGAAGAAATATGAAGTTGATCGAAGATCAACGTCAAAATCATTCGATTGATAAAAGTGATCGAATTGCAACACATTATCCGTTTGTGCAACGATTTCGTGAAAGTCAATCAATGAATTATAGATATCCACAGAGGCGAACAATTTTATTTGAACCAAAAATAGCTTCGAAATCTTCTCTTTTATCACCAAAATTATCAATAAATCATCAAGAGCTAACTGATAATATGAATAATATTGAAAAAAATTCATCATCATTTTCTAAGAAAACACGACGACAAATTCGGAAGCGAACTGTTTTTTATAAGCATTTATCACCATCAACGTTATTTGCAGATAATCGAGGTGAGTAAGTTTGTAAGATATTTTTCATATTTTTTCTCCTTCAAAATATGCAGATTAACTTAAAACGATTGATTTCTTATCTAAAAAAAATTTTGTCAATTTTTTATCACTAAAATAATGCGGGTAATTTTTTTTTATCAGTTTCATACAATTTACAATCATGACATTTTGATATGATTTTAGGCAAGCTGAATGTTTGATTTAATTTGAAATTTCACTCGACTAATTTATTTTTTTTTCTTCAATTTCTTATTCATTTAATGGCTATCACCAGAGCTACTCAATCTTTATTACTAGTAATAACAAATCTCNTTAGGCAAGCTGAATGTTTGATTTAATTTGAAATTTCACTCGACTAATTTATTTTTTTTTCTTCAATTTCTTATTCATTTAATAGCTATCACCAGAGCTACTCAATCTTTATTACTAGTAATAACAAATCTTTTAATCTTAGCATGATATTTTACAATTATTAGATTGCAAATGTAAATTATTTTGCATAATTATACACCTTATTCTTTTCTTCTTTTTTTTTTTTTGTTTCAAAAATTCTAATTAATTTTTTCTTTCAAAGAATAATGTATCATAATCAATGATAAGTAGTAGATGCATTCAACTTATCAGGATGTTATCATAATGTTATCTTCATATTAATTTATCATTGCAATTTCTTTCCTATTAATAGCATTAATATTTTTGTTATTTTCATGCTAACATTATCAGAAAAAAAATTTTTTTCTATCATTAATATTAATGCCACTTTTTTATTTATCATTATTCGTTAAAAAAGAAATAGCTTCTTCGCTGATATGAGACTTTGATAAGTTCTCTGTTGCTTTCAGCTTATCAGGACGTTATTTTCACATGAATTTGTTATCACAATTCCTTTTTTTTAATAATAATAATAATAATAACAATAATAATAATAATAATAATAATAATAATAATAATAATAATAATAATAATAATAACATTGTTATTTTTGTTACTTTCACACTAATATTATCATTATAATTTCGTCTACTATCACTAATATTAATATCATTTTCTTTTCTTTGTTATTATTATTATTTATTTAATATATATATATACATGTATATATAATAATCAAATGCTGGCCTATTTTCTAACATGAAAGTTCGGTATGCTTCAATAAAGAGCATTAGCCCTTTTGCTATGCTACATCAATTTCAAATTCTTTTCATCTATGCCGCATTCTCGATTCAGTCTTGATATTATTATCATCTTATCTTACTATTAGAACTACCAAATGTAATCAGCAAAATACCGTGTCTTTTTTTTTTAATTTTTCATTTTTTTAAAATCATTTTATTAAAGTACGATGACAATAAAATTAGTTAAAATAAAATAAAATAGAATACTAAACTGGAATTTGACAAACCTTATTTTACAGATGATTACTGGAATGAACTTAAGTGTGCTTAATTAACTTACAAATTGATATCACTTTAGGTTTATCTCTAATTAATTGGTTTAATAGAAAGGTATATATATGTATATATGTTAAAATTTCCATCGAAATTTTTAATAATTTTGCTTCATCCATATATATTGAGGGGAGGAAAAAAAAAAAAGGGAATTGTTTCAAATGAGCAAAATAATTGCTTAGTAATGAAATATGAAATAACGAAATAACCATGAATTTAAAATTTTCGTATTCAACAAATAGCAAAAAAAAAAGTGCATGTTTCAAGTATTGCACATTTTCTTGAGTAAAATTTACAAATTTTAATATTTATATAAATCTTTTGAATAGAATAATTATATGTCATTTCATATTTTAATTTATTTAATACAAATTTAGGAAAATGCACTATTAGTCAATACTGCTTCTCTACATTTTTTTTTTTTTTTTTTTTTATTGCTAACTTATTGCAAATTAAAATAAACGAACAGAAGTTAACTGAATTAAAATTGACTATTGAAAGGTGCTCTACTGAGATGATAATGATGAATTAATTATTACTGAGGTTCAAGTCAGGTGATAATTAATGTTTTCTTTGTCTTATTAATTATTGACTGCATATAACATCGCATAACTTTTGCAATTTGTTTCTTCACTTTTCTCCTATTTTATACTATGCTTTGAAAAGCAATTAATTAATTATTTTAATTTTTAACGATTGAAATAAATGCTTAAGAATTTTTATCACATTGCATTTGCATAGCTGTTTATTTGCCTGCTTACCTTTTCTATATTTTATTTTACTTAATTATAATTACACTCATTTGCAAAAATATTTCTCGTTGAAATAAATTTTCTTTTTTTGAAATGTAAAATGATGCATTTAAAAAGTTAAAAAAAAAAGAAAAAAAAAGGGATAAATTTTTTTTTTTTTAATCTAAAAAAAGAGTCTATTTCTGATTTATTTAGAAAAAAGTCAAAAAGAGATTTTCTGCACAATTAAAACATTTCGTTCATCTCTTACATTTGCTATATTCGAAGCAACAATTATTTTTTCATTAATTACTGGGCTAATGATTGTTTTTGGTGTAAATTAACTTAATGGTAAAGTTTTTTTTTTTAAAAAAAAAAATTAATAGTACGCAGGAGAAAAAAAAAAAAAAAAGAAGAAGGAAGGTTTTCAGTTAAACAATATGAGGAGTGAATTTCATTTCAATTTAATTAAGGGAAAATCAATTAGAAAAAAAAAAAAAAAAAAGGTAGAACAAAGCAGCAAGAGAAATAATTAGGACAGAAAAGTAAATTTACCTGACCGATAATTTTATGTAATTAATTATTGCAAAAGAGGAAATTTTAGGAGTGATTAATGTCATGGAAGAAAAATTCTAAAAAGAAATATTATTAGAATTAATATTTTTCCATTCTATTTTATTTTTTCAAAAAATAAAAAAAAAACAATGAAAAGCTATAAAAATTAAAGAGAAAATCAAAATTGACCCTTCAAATTAATTCTTTCAAACGAACCACAACGTGAAATTTTGGAAAAATTTGCGATTTCTTTTTTTTTTTTCAAATTTAAACGATAAAAAATTGTGCTCAGCAAAAGCATTTTTCAATTACAAAATGCCTGTTCAGTAATTTCCTTCCAACAGTTTTTCCAGCGAAAAAAAAAAAAAGTAAAAAATAACGAAAAGAAGGAAAAAAAAAAAATTTGAAAATGTTATACTAAATCTAAATTTAGCTGCAAAATTTTTAAATAGCAAAAATAAATTTCAACGGAACAATTCCATTACAGTACCGAGGCAATCCAACTAATCCAACTTTTCAGTATTTATTGTAACTTTGAATTAGTCCAAAGAAAAAAAAAAAAAAAGAAAAAGTGTTAATTTTCTCATTTCCCAATTATAAGTTAATTATTTGTCATTGCAATTTTTTCAAAACACTGAGGAATTCGAATTAATTTTACAATATATTTTTGCACTAATAACAAAAAAAAATTAGATTAATTAAATTAAAATATGTCGAAAACTCATTTTTTTTTTCGTCTTTTTTTACAATTAAATGATTTATTCTTCTTTCTTTGCTCCTTTTTTTTTTATTTCTTTTTGTTTTTAAGTAATGAATTGGTGTAATAGTCATAAAACAATAACAGTTTGACAATTTTTGGAAATAAAATGAAAAGAAATATCAATTTTTAAAATTTTTTTTAATTGTTAAAGCGAAAAAAAAAAAACAAAAAAAAATGAAGAGACAACAACTACAGAAGGAACAGAATTGATGATGGTTGATTTAATTTTACCGTAACTAATCAATTAGTGTAAACTTTTTTGTTTTAATTTTTAGATACTTTTTTTTTTGTTTGTTTATTTTTCTAGCTAATTTCCTCATGAAATGATAAAAATTTGCGCCTTTTTCATGCTTTGCTATAATTTTACAAATTAAATTCATTAATTAATTTGTTTTTCAATTCAGTTCCATTTTCTTCTTTTTTATTTTTTGTTAACTTTTTGCTTTTTTTTTTCAGGTACTTTTGATTAAGTAGATTTATGTGTAATTTCATCAAAAAATTGTAGAAAATTCTTACAATTTTGTAAACTAATTTGTTTGCTTTTTTTTTCTTTGAATTTAATTCTATTTTTATTGTTTTATTTCTGCTTTTGTTTTCCAAACACTTTTTAATTATTTAGTTCACTTATTATTTGTAGCTATTTCCTAATTTTATATACTTTTAAAATTAAAATTTAAAATGAAATAAAATAATTTTAAATTTAAGACAACCTAATTTAAGTGGATTAAATAGAATTAATATTTTGACTGAATTGAATTTATAAATATTTAGATTAAATAAAGTAACTGCCCTTCAAAATGATGATTTTTTTCTTGTTTTAAATTTAGTTGCACTGCTTGTTTTTTAAATCATTTTTAAATACTAAAATATAATTAAATGAATCTGACATCTCAACTGAACTATATTTAAATTATCTATGTAGCTACGATTTTTTTTTTTTTTTTTTTCAAACATTGTGAATTTTCTGTAACTAAATTGACTTAATCATATATTGGAACCAATTATATACTCACAAAAGGAAAGGGAAAAAAAAAATTAATAGTGACTTTTAAAATTTCACATCTATTTCCGAGTAAAATCTGTTTTTTTTTTTTTTTTTTCTTCTTGTTACTGTCATTTGAAATTGCAATTTGTGGTAGGAACAATTATCCATTTTGAATTATTCTAATGGATTTGACCGCAATTTTAAATTTCATTTCGCAACTTAAAATGGTTTATTTACTAAATTAGTTTCATGAAAATATTGCCATACTTTTGAAAAGGCTCTTCAAAAATTTACATCAATTTAAGCTTTTTTTTTTTTTTTGCTTTTTTGTTTTTGTTTTTTTTTTCATCTTCGTAATAATATAATTATAAGGAGGCGAAAAAAAAATGAATGAAATAATATTTGTATATCATTGGATAATTATTTATTCTGTTTAATGTTTGTGATGAAAATAGTGTAACAAATATTTGAATAAATAACTGTGAATAAGAAATGGAATATATTAGTAATCAATTAATTTATTCTTTATATTGCTTATTATTATTTAAATTTTGTTATGGAAATATTGAAACAAATATTTGAATGGATAGCTGCGAATAATAAACCGAATAATTAATAATAGATTATTTTATACTCCTGGCGTAGAAAAGACTGATAAAATAAGTGAATACCTAAATGAGAAATTAAAAAATTAATATAGCTTAAAATAAGAACATTATTTTTTGCATTTTAATGTTCTGGAACAATCAATCAATGCGATCATTAACAACAATCAAATATTATTCCATAAATTTTTGGCTCAAAAAAAAAGCAATAAATAATAATAATAATAATAGTCGTTTGCCTTAATTCAATTATAAAATATTTATGTTCATGATATATACTAAAATTTCCAATAAACAAACAATTAAGCATTAGAAAATTTGATAATTTAAAAAGTTCTACAAATTAATTAATATTATGCTAAGAAAAATAGACTGCAAGTAGACCTCAACGGATGCTTTACTGAAAGAACATTAAAAGCTAAAATTTCATTTACAGTTTTTTCTTTTCTTTTACGATAGGTACTAATTAAACAAATGCTACTTGATCTGGTCAATTCTTCCTAAGCATTTTATTTTAAATAAACAATCGGAAATTAATATTAAAAAAATTAAAAAATTAATAAAATTTATTTCAAATAATTTCATCTAAAATTAAAGCATTAGCAAAATAACTAACTAACTTGAACTTTGAAAAATCAGACCATAATTAATCCTCTCTCCAATGTTCAATTGAAGTTTTNGATCTGGTCAATTCTTCCTAAGCATTTTATTTTAAATAAACAATCGGAAATTAAAAATAACGATAAAATTTATTTCAAATAATTTCATCTAAAATTAAAGCATTAGCAAAATAACTAACTAACTTGAACTTTGAACTCAGTATGACGACAAAATATTGTTATCATGTTATGATATGTGTTATCATTGGCCTTTTTTGCAATGATATAATTTTAATTTATCTGTGTAAAATGCAATAGAAAGCAAACGAAAGAAAATGTGAAATAACGAAAAATTTCATTTTCAATCGATGTAATAATCATTGTAACCAAGTTTAATGTGTGATAAATATGATCTGATCATTGTTACGACATAAAATCAATATCAAACATAAAATCAGTGCTAGATATTCGTTAATGAGTAACAGAACTGTCGGTTTTATTTCAATTTCATATGAAATTTCCAACTATCATTGTTTGTATTTATTATTTGCATGTTATCATATCACGGTTAAAATATTACACCTATCAGTACTGTTAATATTATTTATTAGTAACATTTAATTTATCATGTATTTATACGATTTATTATCATCATTACTATCATCTTCAGCACTGTTGTTATCATCATAGGTATTGTTATGATCAATAACATTTTTTATCGGTAATATTCCAAATTGTGACAAAAAATTTCCATTATCATTCACATTTATCATTTTTACATTATCACACCACTGATATAGTTTATTTATTAATAATGATTGTTTTATCACTTATTATCATCATTAGCATTGCTTTTATCATTATTAATTGCAAATATTTATTTATGATTAATGGTACTTTATTGGTATTATATGTCAAATTCGAACGAAGCAATCAATTCTTTTCCTCTTTTTCGCGCTTTCTCTTCATTTTCCACTATATTTCACTTTCCCTCATCATCATCATTACAATTGAAACCATAAAAAAAAATTATTTCTATTCGTATTTTTCTCTTACTACCTGTTCTCTTCTACCTGACATTTAGTTTAATATCTCTCATTATCGGCTTACTATTTCAATTGCACCATTACCGAAATAATAGATGCAAACCAAACTGGTGAAACTGAATAATTAAATACTTAATATCTTTCCTTCTCTCACTTTTTCCATTTCATTCTCATCACTTTCTCATTTTCCTCCCGCTCTCCATCTAGGTCTCTGCGGTTAAAGTTGAATTTTTTCAGTAAAAAAGAGGGAGTGGAAAAAGGAAAGAGCGAGAGGGAGAGGGGAATAAAGATTGAGAGGGAGTAAGAGAGGATAAAAATTGAGGATAAGAAAGGAATAGGGACAGAGGTTGAAAGGAGAAAAAAGAGTGACAGGAAAGGTGGTAGCGAAAAAAGAGGTACAAAGATTGAGAAGAAAAATTGGATAAATACTGAGGAAGAGAGAGAAGAGAGACAGGGACGGAGAGAGAGAGAGGGAGGGAGAGGAGGGAAAAGGATTGTTTAATTTGAATGATGTTTACAAATGTTGCTGAGGATGAGAAAGAGATGGTTATATTTTATTTATTTATTAGGGAGGATGTAAAATTATAGCCGAAAGTTGTGCTACTACTTCTTGCATTACTTTTGTCCATTTATTTGTTTGTATTTTTTGTTTTAAGCAATGAGGAGAGAACAGGAAATTTTTTAATTTTCAATTTTTTGAAAATTAAAAAGGAAGAGTGTAGGAGTAGGAGAGATTGGAAAATACAGGCGGGTACTACTACTAGGAGAAAAGGGAAAAGGAGTATGGGAAAGGAAGGCCTCGGGAATTGCCGGGGGAGAGTGTAATAGTGGGGGAGGAGGAGGAAGATACGCAGATATCGGATAGTAGGAGGGCGCGAGGAAGAGCAGGGAAAAGCGGTATCGTACCAGGAGGGCGTGAAGGACGGAGGACTATAACAAAGCTGAAAGAGGCAGGTGTTGGGAGAACGCGGGAATGTGATGAGGAAGGATACGGAGATTGAGGAAATGGGTGTAATGATGCGGACTAAGGTCGACAGGTGTAAGGGGATAAGAAAGGTGGGGGAAAAGACACGGGTGTGAGGTATTGGGAGGGTGGGAGGGGGAGACCGGGTGTGGGGTATTGGGAGGGCGGGAGGGGGAGACCGGG
>RCAB01000774.1:0-20305 GCA_003640385.1 Setaria digitata | reverse complement strand
TTTTTTTTTTTTAATTGCGAAGCTATTTTTATGGGTCATACACAATTTTAAATGGTAAATTTTAATGATTAGAGAAAGGAAATTTCTATTAAAAAGCATGGGATCGTTTTTTTTTCTCTTTCATTTTTCAGATGAAAAATAATAATTTAATTCAAACAAATAAATGAAATGAGAACATACAACAAATAGAAATGATAGGAACAAAATTTTGCTTTCTCTCTTTTGAAACTTCGTAAAAGGTTGAGGAAAAACAAACCTTTTTTGTCCATTGAAACTTTTGCCATACTTTACGTTGTCGATAAACCATTACTGTTTCTTTACTGACAGTTGTTAATTTCAATAAGTAATTAAAAAAAATTGAATAGGCAGAAATTTTACGAAATAGTATTTGCATAAAATAATCCCAACTACATCAATTAATACAATTTCGAGACTTATTAAAAGAGATGAAAAGTTTTTGGGTCAGAAAGAAAAACGAAATTAGATTAACTATATGCTAAGGAATTATTGCAAGCATTAAATATCAGAAGAATTTGAAAAAAAAAATTTATAAAAAAAAAGGTNATATGCTAAGGAATTATTGCAAGCATTAAATATCAGAAGAATTTGAAAAAAAAATTTAAAAAGATGGTGAAACTTAATGGATTTGACTGGAAGGAAGGATATTTGAATAAATAAAAGCTAAATTTATTGAAAATACGCTAAAACTTCGACGTATGGATTTGAATTATCTATTTAAACCTAGTAAACTGAACAAAAAAAAAGTAATACCTGAAAATGGAGCAAAAAAAACAGATAATAAATGATTAATAACTTTTTTTTAAATCGTTTAAATAAGACAGCAATAGATATATTATACTGCAATGATCGAATTCTTTAAAAGAGCTTCCTAAAATTTGATTTTTAATGGGAATTTTTTTTTCTGTTAAATGCTCATTGGCATTTTCCTACTACCTCAATGCCACTCTAAAATAGAAATATTTCGATTTAAATTTGACTTTTTACAAGAATTTTTCAAGGTGAAATTTAAATTCAATTCAACTTCAAAAATTGCGCAAATTGTAAGAGTGCGAAAAAAGAAGATGAAAAAAGATGTGAAATTCGAAATATTAAGAGAAATTAAAATGCGTAAAATTATTGGAAATTTTTTTGGATTTCTTTTCTTTTTTTCTGCTCTTAAAAACTTTGTAAGTAATATATATATATATATATTTGTAAGAATAAATCCGATAAGTGATAATATGCCAGAAGATGAACCAATAAAATAATCTGAATGATATACATATATATTTGTTAAGGATAAATTTGATAAGTGATAATATGCCAGAAGATACGATTGATAGGAATGAAATTCCTCGAGAATTGGACGCAATGGCACTGCTCGAGACTGAATAGTAATAAATCGATTTTAATTGCAGTAACAACTTTAGCAGAAATGAGAAATGATAAACAAATGATTGGTTGTGTTCTGTAAGTTATATTTTATTTCATTTTTCTTCTTCTTTTTTTTTTTTAAATGTATTTTTCTGTGCGGTAACAAGCACATGAACCAAAGAAAGAGTAAAGGTAATCTCGGGTCCGGTTCCAATCCGGTTCTCCTAATAGTTTGCAAATATATGATTAAAAATATGACAAACAAGAACAGAAAGTGGACCTTTTTGAATAGCATTATTTCTAACTTTTTTTTTCTTTTTTCCTACAAATACAATAAAACTACGAGGTCAGAATTTACAAAGTAATTTTTGGAAAAACAATGACAGAAAAGTATAATAAATAAATAGGACGAAAAAAAGTGAAAACAACTGTTAAAAAAAAGAAAGAAAAAAAACCATTTGGTGAATATCATATAATTGAATGAGAGTGAGAGTGAAATATACTAATTAAAAAAAAATATGAAAAAATTGTATAAGTTTAAAAATTGAAATTTTGCCACAGATAATTATGCAAGAAAAAAAATTTTTTGACAAAATTACACAAGAAAATTACGGAAAGAAATTTCTGATTGTTAGTAAAATTTATGCATTTATAAGTGGGAAAATTCTTGCCAAATTTATGGTATAATTATCCCAGAAATTATGGAAATTCCGAAAATTTATTTCAAAAAAATATATAAAATTACATGAGAAGAAAAGGATTTTCGCAAATTTCATTCAAAAGGAAAAAAAAAAAAAAAAAAAAAAAATTAATTGTGATAATGATCGATTGAATGTAAATGAATGATAATTAAATGATTGAATAAAGGAAGATGATAATTTAAAAATATTACTCAGAATGTGGCTGATAAAAATATTGCTCAGAATATGGCTGATAAGTAAAATTGTGTGATAACTGATAAAGGGGTGAAAACCGGCTGATAATGTTGTTGAAAGGGTGGACATATTCATTAAAACATTTAAGATCGACGCAAACCTTCACATATACACAATCATTTGTAGTGAATCTCATTTCAGTGATCAAATCAATTGATTGATTGATTGACTGACTCATCTGTTAATCATTCCGTTCCATTCCCTTCCTCTCCCCCGGGAGTTCCTGTGTATCACGGTGATTTATCATAGACATTTTGTTACAACTAACTAACGCTTTTTGCTATTTTATCGAAAATAAAATGAAAAAAAATTCTGTAAAAAAGAGGAGAGAGAGAAAAATGTGAAAGAGTTTATAAAAGAAGAGGAAGGTGAATAACTGTTAATGAGAAAATACAAAAAAAGGAATGATAAGAGGTGTGAAGGATTTTAATTAAATAAAATTTATGAAATAAGGAGAAGGATTAAAATTTGGAATAATAGCAGGGAATATATGTGAGGATTGGTGAAGAACCTATCGCTGTGATAATGATAAGACGACTGATTAAGTGAATGAATAAGATTTATATACAATCGGTAATTTCTTTCTTTTCCTCATTTTTTTCACTATCCCCTAATCAGATAGGTAATGTGATGATGAGTTTTTCGGGTAATATGATGAATTCCTCGGGTAATTATTATAGCAATGTCAAGAGAAAGTACCTTTGGTGACGCTTACGAATAGAATTCTTTCATAGAGCACAAGTAATTCTCAAATAATGAAAGAAATTTGTTGGGGTAATTTATCCAGTGAGAATTTTAATTTTAACAATATTTCGAATTGTCTTGTAACGATCTTCAGAAAAACAGAAAAATATATTAATCTATTTCTCAATCATTATCATAAATATACTAGTATTAAGAAATACTTAATCGAAATACTTAATAAATTAAAAAAACAATATCAAAAAAAAAAGGAAGGGAAATGGAAGTATCGCTTTAGCTATGAAAGAAATGAAGGATGACGGAAATTGTTGGCTAAAATGGAATGCGAAAAAAAAGGAGTAGAAGAAAAAGAATTGTCAAAAAGGGTGGACCAATTTATTTTCAAAAATTTTTTCAAAAAAAAAAAAAACAAAAAAAACAAAAAAAAAAAACGGGAAATGACAGCGAAAAGAAAACTATAAATATATCAAAAACTAAACTAATACCAACCAATCAAACAAAAAGAAAATGATATTTGAATATTTCGTTGAGTTCATTTTTTTTTCACTTAAAANAGCGAAAAGAAAACTATAAATATATCAAAAACTAAACTAATACCAACCAATCAAACAAAAAGAAAATGATATTTGAATATTTCGTTGAGTTCATTTTTTTTTTACTTAAAAAAAAAAAAAAGGAAACATTTTCAGGAAAAAGCAATTGCTTAGAAATTATTCAACTATTTATTTATTGTTTTTTTGAGAGAGGTATTATTATAATTTTATTGAAAGAAATTTAAAAGAAAAAAAAAAATACTTTACAAAAAATCATTTCTTTTTTAGAATCTTCCAATATTTTTACTTCCTCTGTTGCATTTTAATTTATAAGAAAGCGCATTTTCTTTTTGTTCATATTGATAGATTTGTTAATTTAGAATATAGCTACCTGTAAGACATTTTAGACTATGTGGTGACTATTTCCTGAAAAATAGTTCCAATCTTTTTTTTTTTTTTTTATGCGAATCATATTGGCAAATATTCGAAATTAATTACAGAACACAAATTAGCAAAAATCTCGCAACTGTTGGTGATAATTGTTAAACAAAGCGAATTAATCGTTTAATTTTATAACAAATGAAATATTGCAATAAATGCAATAATTTTAAAACATAAATGTAAGTTGTATCCTATGTAATAAATTTCGATATTCGAATTCTTTTTAATTATTAAACAACCGTTTTTGATTTGAGTCTCCGATATTTGGATTTTTTATAAACAAATAAGCATTTCTACAACGCGGCAATTAATTATCACACATTGTTTGCTCACTTCTACAATAAGCAAAGTATTAAAATTTAAATGCTTTTAAAATTTAAGTAAATTTTATTGAAAATTTGCAAAATTCTAATCTTTAAATTTTAATAAAAATAAACATACTTGCAGCAACAATAACAACAGGAAAAGACAACAATGGCAATAGAAAAATGTTTAGGAAGTTATAAAAAGTGGAAACAATAAAGGCAACAGCAACGAAAATGAGAACAATAGCAGTAAAAGCAAGAACCACAACAATAAGAGCAAAAAATAAACTAATTAATTAATTAGGAAATGAAGAGAACATTTAGGGAGACATATAAATAGCATAAATAACAGTACAATAGCAGCAACAGCAATGACAATAACAACAAGAAATAAATAAATTAAGAAAGAAAACGTTTAGGAAGTTATAAATTGTAGCTTAAAAATGTAACGATTGGACGAGAAGAGCGAATGAGGACAATATGACTCTGTCAAGGACAGAGAAGTAAGTGTAAATGTAGGCACTTCTACTTGGATATTTGACGGAATGTTTAGTTTAAATAATTTGATAAAACTTCATGTCAGATTATGATATCAAATGAAATAAAAAAAGAAAAAGAAAAAGTGAAATTTTTAAAAATTCTTTTAAAGAATAAATGAAATGAATCGATAGTGCCATTGGAGAGCATTATGCCTCATTAAATATTTTCATTGATGTAATTTCTTTGCTACACTAACTTTATAGCATAGAAGATAATATTATATTATGTTAATGTTGTAAGAAAGAAAAAGAAAAAAGAAATACTCTTTTTGGTTTTAATATAAAAGCTATTCAAATATTAACTATCGTTTTAAATAAAAGATGAAGCGAGAAAAAAAGCTTCTAAATATTAAACTAAAATGATGGAATTAAAAGAAAAGAAAAGAAAAGAAAAAAAATTGATTTAACTGATCTTAAATTTCATCAGTTTTTTTTTTTCCTCCTTCTCCATCTCACTCCCTCTTCAAAGGAAATCATATTTGTTCATTTTCGATAGGTTATCAGTTAAATTTAAAATTATTATCAAAAGCTTATTTACTATTGGTTTTCCGTTTGATTAAACATACAAAAGTGTTGAGCTAATCCGATCCATAACATTTTCTAAAAGTTTTCTATTAAATTTGAAATTACTGAAAACTATAATAATTGCTGTTATTTATTTATTTATTCATCTTTTTTTTTTTTTTTTTTTAATTAAACAAATAAAATGAAAGTAATCATTTGTTTTACAATAGAAATGAACAACCACAAAATGCATCTCATCAATATATTGCCCAATTTCGAAAGTGAAATTAACATAATGAAATTTAAGATATATTACTCCTTATGCTCGCATCTGATATTTATCTTAACGAGTCATTCAATTCTGCTATTCTCCATGAAAAAAGACGAAATTTTATTCTTAAAATTCAAAAAAAAAAAAAAAAGACAAGAAAACTAATCAGTCAATAATAAAATTTTCATATGTAACTGAATTTGAAATAGACTGTTAAAAAAAATTTAGCATATTTCAGCAATTAATAACTAAAAATTAAAATAATTAAAAGAAAAAAAATCGTCTTTTTTTTGTTAAGCAAATTTTGTAGCAATAATTGTAATTTCGGCATCAAATTCGACATGGAACCTAAAAATTACATAAAGCGATCAATTACGATGATCTTATTTCAACGGCAGTTGAAATATGACGATTTCAAGATGACCTAAATTGAACTTCCAACATATCTGAAATCAAATGACCTTACAAATATTGAATTTACCGTTTTTAAATAAATTGAATTTAAACGACTTTACAAATAGCGAACCCACTATTTCGTTCTTCAGTGTGCTCTTCTTTTTCAGACATTCATCGTTAATTATTAACATATGATTCATTTATGTTTAAAATATTACCATGAGATTTTGAAAAAAAAAAAATTAATTTTGAAGAATGAAATTATTATTAGTCACAATGTAAAGAGGAATAAATCAAGACATAAAATTAATAATACAACAAAGAGAGGAAGAAGAAAACCACAATTGAAGTAAGTAATATTGAGAAATTCAATTCTGTTGCTCTTTCGAAAAACGAATGATAGCAATGAAAAGTGGAAAAATTTTTCCAATTTTTTTTTCTAATATATATTAAATCTTTAAATTATTTTTTTTTTTTTATTTCAACAGAGGAGTTCAAAACAACAATTTTATGGTTCAAAACTAACTTTCAGAAGAATGAAAAATTAAATTTTTGTTAAATTATCGAAACATTTGAATCGTTTATCAAAAAAATTCGAGGACTCGAGATATGTTTTGAACTAAGTAATTTTGGAAGTCTGATGCGAATGAACTATTTAGTTAAGTCATTGACTAAATTATAGGCTTAATTTTTTTTTTTGTTTCTTTATTTTTGTTTTTCTTTTAAAAAAAATGCTCGAATTATTGTTAAAAATTGGCAAAAGAATTAAAAATTACAATTAAAAAAAAATTAAAAGTAAAATCATTCAATGACAAATAACAATGACGATGGCATTTAATAATTTTCTTTTTTTTTTTTCGTCTTCTGTTAAAAATCGAAGAATTTGTTTTGCTACTTTAGAAAAATGGTTTAAACTTCGAATTTATATTTAAATATGTGTTATTATCAAAGAAAAAAAAAAATCTAAATATTTAATCCTTTACTTTTTCTTGTCACAAAAGAGGAACAAATGAAAAAAAAAGCAATATAGTAAATTTTTCTGCTTCCTTTTTTTTTCCTTTTAGTTTTAATAAGAAATTTGGAATAAATTTTCATTTTAATGTCATTTTATATCAAAAAAAAAAAGAAATTATATATGAAATTAGAATTTTTTCCAATTTATGCAATCAATCACATTTAATATGGCATGCGACAGCATTCTGTAGTAAAAAAAGGAAAAGAAAAATAGTGCAATTAAAATTGCTAAAAATATTATTCAATTTTATTTCCTTTTTAAAATTTTGCTGAACGTCCAAGGAACTGGAAACTCTTCTCCTCTTTTATTTTCTTGTTTGTTACAATGTAGGAATATAGAGTAGAGTAGAAAGGAGAACTTTTTATTCAGGATATTCAAAACAGGAAAGCAAATTTCTCATTAAATACGACAATGGGGCACTAAGCCGAAATACTGAATTTGTTTTGGTGGTGTACGATAACACTTATACTATAAGATATATTAACAAAGTTTGGAAAAGGAAAAGGAGAAAAAAAAAATGCTAAAGTGTAATATTTGTTAAAAAATAAAACTAGTTAGAATGAATTGTCTTAAAAAAAAAAAAAAAAAAAAAAAAGAAACTGAAATTCTAATGGAGAAAATAATTTTTTTTTTTTTGAAAAATTTTGCTGAGCGAAATAGAAATAAAGAGAAATGGAAATTATAAGTCGTTGATTTAAAATACACCTTCTTTTTTTCTTGCTTCTTGATAGAAATAAGTTAAAATTTTACTGGAGGAAAAAATTTTGTTGAAAAAATAACAATGAACAACAAATATTTGAGTTAGGAAAAACAAGACAGAAACGAGGAATTTAATGATAGCAATGATAAACGTGGTAGAGGATGGCAATAACTGAACACTTAGAGAGTGAGGCTGAGGTTTTGCATAACTTCGATAAATTAAAGAAGAAATGAGTGAAGAAAATAAAACGAAGTTGATTTGTATGAAAGTAAGAAATGGCAGAGAAAATTTGAGTAATATATATATATATATAGATTGTGAATTGTCAGAATAGCTGAATCAATGAAATTAAATTAAGATGGAAAATAAATAAAAAAAAAAATGGGCTCAATTTCAATATTTTGGCACTCTAAAATAAAGGATCTAAATTTACAATATTTAAATTAGTAAAATGAAAATACTGTTTCTGAGTATGTGTAAAAGATATATTGTGATGTGCGGAAAAATAAGAAAATAACTGATTAGAATGGAATAATAGTTTGACCTATTAGTAAATTTAATTAAAGTAAGATTTTAACATTGTTTAAAGTTAAAGTTATTGCATAGGAAAGTTGTGCGTATTTTAGACTTAAGCATTGTTATTAGTGCCATCGGTAAAGGAGGAAGTTGAACAAATGAAACGGATAATGCAAATAAATTAAGCCACAGGTGTATTTGCTTATTAGATTAAAATTGTGTAAGCAAACTTATCAAATAATGTTGCCAAATAAGCATTTTAAAAACTTCGCTTAAAATTCGCTTAAAATTACAAAGAGAAAAAAAGGCAAGAAAATGAGTATAAATTTGAAAGACTAAATAAAGTAATGCTTTGGCGATTAGCAGTAAAAGTAACAGCTGTAATATATGACGGGAGAAAAGTAAAATGCTCTGAAAATTTAATCTATTCAAAAATATTTTACCCATATTGAAATTATTAGTATTGCAAAATGTGCCATAAGTACTTCATCTAAGCTTAATATTCATTAAAATAAACTCAGATAATTAAAGAAGAAGGAATTCGAGAAATGAAAATAGAATTCATTATTGCATCAAAATTTGACGAGAGACTGCTGCTATTTACGGATAATACAGTAAAATTTTGATACCAATTATATAAATGCAAATGAAATTGGAAATTTATCAACAAAGAACTAAATGAAAATGGCTTATACTGAAAACGTTCTTCTTCTCGAGTGACGGAAATTCTTACGTGACGTCATGTCAACAACAGGTATTACAATGAAATTTGATCATAATAAAGAGATTTCAAAGTAAAAAAAAAAAAGATAATGATATATTTAAGTACATTATTAATTGAGAAAATAGATTCAAAACACATTAAAATTTGATTTAAAATTTTCAAGTATAATTTATTTTGAATTAAATTTATTGGCAAACAGCTGTTTGAAAATGATGCAAAAAAAAAAAAATAGATGGATGAAAAATACTAGTATCATTATTGTTATTATTATATATCAAGTCAAGAAAAAAATTTTTTCACAAATTTTAAAACCCGATTTGAAAAACTTCAAAATTTGATAATAAAGGTTATAGAATTTAAGCGATTTTGGAATTTCAAAAACAGTCCAGATTTTGGACAGGAATAAAATCTAAAAGCAAAACTAGAATCGTAAATAAAAAAAAAAAAAATGAATGACTAAATGCTAATGGATTTTATTATGGAATTTGGAAAAAAGTCCATTAATTAAAAATTTTGCAGTAGCACCAAAAAAACCATAGGATGAAACTTGACTGTGATTAACGAAAGTGAAACGGACTGAATTAGAGATGAGTCAAAGTGATGTAAACTGACTGATTGATGATAAAAATAATCGTCGAGATAAACGAAAAGTAAAGTGAAACGAAACGAGAACGAACCCTTAATTCGATAGCTTCTTCTTGCTCTTTGGTTCGTTTCGCCAAATAATCTTTTTCAAGCCTGAAAAAGTTGCAAAAATTAACTGATTATTTTACTTGTTGATTAAAACAAAAATTCTCTATTAAAAATTATTGAATTATGGAATATTGGCTAAATTGGTATTAGCTAATTTAAAAAAACAAAAAAAAAAAAAATACTGCATTGAACTTGAAAAAATTCTTGAAAGACTGAAATCATTTAAATTAATGGAGTTCTTAACAGTTAAAAAGAATTAGTTACTTCGTTAGCCACTGAGCAAATTAATAGATTTTAAAAGCTTCCTGGTAAAAGCTACCACTTATTCAATTTTCTAACTGATTTTAAACTTTAAAAAAGGGGCAAAATTTATAAAATAGTTTATTTCTATTCATTAAAGTTGCCATATTGTAATATTATTATTGTGTTCCATACATTACAGATATTATTACGAACAATTCGTGACATTTTACTCACATATAATAATTTTATCCTTGTCTTGGAGTTAAAGAAAATGCTTTGATTTTTCAATATTTCATAAATTTCAGAAGAATGATCGATTACGAAAGTCGGATGTCTTTTTTTTTTTCTAACAAATTTTTTTGAATTTTTTGCTGATGCATTCACAACATTATACTGAAATAGATAAACAAAATATTTTTTTGACTTTTTTTTTCCTAAAAAAGAAAATCAAAAAATGAACAGAAATTTATCATTTCAGTATTTTCAGCACAGATTTTATTAGTTTACTTACTTTAACAGCAAAAGAAAAAAGAGAAAAGGAATAGATGAAGAAAATAATTCCGAAAATCTTTTTTTTTAAGGAACGGAAATTTTTTCTTGAAGAATTGTAGCATTATGAACAAAAAAAAAACATTACTGTTTTATACGGTGTAATAACGGACTTGTTACTGATATCACCGAAAATAATCACTTTTTAATTTATCATTTCCTTTTTTTGGTCTAGCCAGTATGAAATTTGATGAATTATTCGCATTTGGTGGGTATAAAATGAAAAGCAGGAAAAATTTTACATCAAATTTCACCGAATAAATTTTGCCAAACTCATAACTTAATTGTTATAATGTAACTCTAATAATTACATTATAAATAATGAAAAGTTTTATTAGTAATTTGTGATTGCGTATAGCTCCTTTTTTATATGGTAAATAAGTAGTATTATATAATAATAAATGATAACGTGTGCCGCTTTTTTTACGCAAACTGATTAGCACCTGATAATAAATAATGTATATTGTCGATTCTTTCATATGGTTCCAACTGATAATAGCTGGTGCTATAAGGTTGTTTATTTTATGTGGAGTGTGACGATTTCCGGCCAAAAATGGCAATGATAAAACTGATCATCGGATAATTTCAAAAATATGTTATGAAAAAACATATCAACTGCAGTAAAATAAGTGAAGATATATTCAAATTTTAAAATTCTACTGCTTTTTTTTTTTATAAATGACCAAAAATAAAATTTTAATTTCGATAAATTTTATTCGTCCAATTAGGTACGAACATTATCAGCAATACGATACGAAAACTAACTTTTTCATTTTTTTAGCATTGAGCGTAACTTTGTTAGCCACAACAAACAAAAGCTCGTGATCGTTCTCATAACGCTCACGTACTTCACGTTGAAAATACTGTAATGACAAAAGAACCAAAAATATATTCACGAATACATAAATTTTCTTAAATACGGAATAAATAGAAACTAATTAGTACAATACGCTGTTTTTGTTAGCTTAGGCTTAACAATAACTTAGCTTAGGCTTAATAATAACTGGAAATAGTGCACTCTATTTAGCGACGATTACAGTATAGTACAGCTAAAAAATAATTTTTCATTCTGAAACTTACCTTCAGCATGCTTTCCATATCGAGCCTTAATAGATCTAATCGAGCTTGTTGCAAAATTGCTAGAGCTACGCGAAATATAAATTCCATCCCCTAAAATAAAATTAATAAAATTAAAGCGATGAAAATATGAACTATTTTTGACAAATTAATTGAAAGAGTTAACAATTTTCCTCCCATAAATTATCCAAAGCTCAAACAGTCATAGAAAATATCTCATTTTTAGAAGTAAAAATATTTACTTAAAGCTTGAAAATTAAAAAAAAATTCTTTCAAAAATTTTTAAGTTTCGCAGAAAAAAACTATTTCCATGAAAAAAAGAAAAAAAATGGCTGAGAAGAAAATTAATAATCGAAAAAATGAATATCCTGGAAGTAATACTGATAAAATGGCTATATCGGTCAAAGGAATCTCAAAAAAAAAAAAAGAAAAGAAAAAAATCACAGCTTCTGAGTCCACAAATGAAACATTAAAGATTTTTTTTTATATGTTTCTTTTGTTCCTTTTTTTACGGTCAAATTACAACATCAAATTTACAGGAAAATGATCCATATTTGAAAGGTAAAAATCTTGTCAACCATTAAAAAAAAAAAAAAAAAGAAAAGAAAAAAAGAAAAGGAAAACAATTAATTTTCATTGTTTAGTCGACAAGTCAATTCAGAGGATAGTAAAATTTATGAAAATTTCAGAAATTTAAAATTTATTTTTAAAAAATTCAGTTATTAATGAAAATAATTTTGCGATAGTCAAGGAAAAATGCTAGATCCAAACTGTCTCGCGAAATTTAGAATACCTAAGTAAGAAAAAGGCCTGCATCATAAATCACTGGCAAGAAATAAATGGTGGAAGAAAAAATCACAGAAATTTATAAAACTATAAAGGGATTTCGCTATTAGCCGCGTAAAATGATACCGAAAAATCTGCTAACAATCTTTAAAATCAGCTAGAATTGAAATAAAATTAAACTGTCCAATTAAAATGACGAAATCAAACAGCAAAAACTATTTTGATTTTATAAGCGATAAAGTAAAACGGAAACCAAAATGAATATAAATCGAGCACTGAGGAATATTCACTCATCACATTCATAGATTAAGAATGTTGGAAATAATATTTCGAATTGACCTCTTTAGCATGAATAAGAATGGAAATTAATTAGTGGTATAAATGAAAGATAATAATACCTCAACAAGAAAAATATCCATAATTCTGTTCGCCAACTCCAGTGGTAATGTTGTAGTAAAAAGAGCCAAGAACCAACTGCTAGCATACATACTTGTATCGAAACCCATATTATTGAAATGTGCACATAAATCTGGCATTTGTTCCTAAATTAAATTTCAGTTAAGCATTTCATCATTATTAAAAAAAACATATATGGAACGTGTAGTGTATGAGTGAGTAAAAATAAATAGAGATTATATAAAATGATGAGATTAAGCTGATATAATAAATAAATAATAAACTTCCTAGAATCTATAAATTACTATTAATGTGATTACTAGTATCTGTCACTTATTTCATATTAATTAATAGCTTCAAGAGAATTTAATGAAGCACTGGTAAAAATGATTGTATTCAGATTACCAGTTTCATATGAAACCACTTCACTTAAATTTGCCATACTTCAAAGGACCAAATATTGCAAATTAATCGAATATTTAGTAAAGAAAAGGATTGTACATTTAAGATTAAAACAAACAGGATGTCTGAAAAATGAAAGAACATCCGGCTGACGGCATTCGTGACTTCAACCGGATTAATGCATCATACCGAATGACGGAATGTGATAGTACGACACACTACGTGTGTAAAAGCTTTATGCTTAAAGTTTGTTCATCAATCTAGACTAAATTTGTTACTTTTTATTGAAGTTTGATCATCATCTAGACTAAAAATTGTATTTCCTATCATCGAGCGCTCTGTCATATTCTAGTTTCAAAGAATTTAATTGAAACAAGAAAAGTGTGAACTAACCTGAACAAGGCACTCAAGCTGAAACATACATAAACCCAATTCGGTCATCGTAGGCTTGAACAATTCTCTTAAGCGGTACGTTTCCATTAGACGTACAAATACCGCAAAAGCTTCCTCTTCAGGCATCTAAAACAAAATAAATCAAAATAATTAGTGATTCGAGCTAAGAGAAATGAAATTACCTTTTTCGGAATAATTAATTATCACCTACTAATTAATCACTTTTTCGGAAACTCATTTAGCACCGAAAAAAGTATCTTCCATTCTATTGTATCGTACAAAGAAATACAAATAATTCTAAACTTATAAAAATTATCGCCTATCAGTTAGACGAAAAAGGCGAATGGTTTGATTTGCTCTTGATAAGCAAGATTTCCCACTGGGAACAGTGATAGATAAGATATTCTAGGCTAGCCTCAATGGTATAAACATCAACAATGATATAAACATGTTCTAGGATTGAATTGTACTAATAATAGTATAGATCTCGAGGCTTAAATATCGTTAATGGTAAAGATGGCACTAGGCTTGAATGGCACTAACTGAAAATTAGACCTGCAATAGTAATTGTCCGACGATGAAGGCACTTCCTTGACAGTAGCCAACTTCAACATCATGAATACTGTATGCCTTAATGACATTAAAAAGTGCTTGTTGACCACGACCATTATCCTTGAAGAATTCTAACTCTGGATAAGTTCGTGGGATGTCACGTAATATTACCTGCAGTCATATGATCATCACTTGGGTTGTAGTCAGGCTAACCACAATTAAGTAAACAGGTAAACAAAAGTTACTTTTTCATATGGTGAAGTTCTCCTCAAGCAATCAACATATATATCATGAATTGTGGACACTTTAGCGTCACTTAATAACTGCCAAGCTATCGTACGAAAATGTTGAGGGATGCCACGACCGACAAGCTCCTGCAACGTCTACTCAGTCACGCAAAGTACGTAGTCATTACTTATAACGTACGTCAAATCATGCGTTCATTGTTTTTAAGCCTTTATTAATGTTGCTTAATTTCGTCGAGATATAAACTTCTTTAACTTTAGTTAAAATAAGCAAAAAAATAATAATTGTATATCAATGGGTAAAATAATTTCTTTTAGCTAATTTAATGACTGCGTTATTATCACTGTTTCTTATGCTTTTATTATTTATTATTATTCTTTTATTATCATCTCTATTCCTCACGTTTTTCTTATCAGTACTCCCCATCTTTTTTTTTATATTCTAATGAGATAAATTTGATCCATTTCAGTTTGAAAATTCGAATTTATTTAATTTCTTCCCTCTTATCATTTCCTTTATTTTTCTATAGCCTCATGCTTAAAGTGTGCTGAAAGGAACTCCGATATATGGNATTTATTTAATTTCTTCCCTCTTATCATTTCCTTTATTTTTCTATAGCCTCATGGTTAAAGTGTGCTAAAAGGAACTCCGATATATGAGAAAAAATTAAATTTTTTAATTCATTGACGAATAATTCATTAGCATACTATTTAAAGGTTTTAAAAGAATACATTAGTCATCGTCATTTCATTATTTTTCTGTTTTTAGATTCTAATACATTCTAATACTGATTCTAAAATATATGCTCCTAAATTTCAGTATTTTTTTTAAGAATTTTATCAGCCCATCTAGTGATAAAAATTACTCAATTATCGGTTTGCGCTTTTTTAATCATTCTTTTAGGACTTATTTTGAATTCATTAGTTCTGTGGATATTTTGTTTGAAAAAATTCATTTATCATTCATTGAAGTCATTTCTGTTCAACATTTCAGCCCTCAATTTTTGCATTTTTAAGTCTCAATTCCACAAAACTAAGAGAAATTAAATTTTAAGAACGCAAATGGTTTAATAAATTGACACTGACTTAAAATTAAGAAAGTAAGACTTTTTTTCTGGTAATTCAAAGTTCAAAAAAAAAAGGAAAGAAAAGCAAAAATGATTTCGGAAGTAATTAAGCAGCATGAAATGGAATAAAAATAGTAGCATAGTCATTTGCTTCAGATGCCAACTTGATAAATATAACTTTTCCAAATATTTAACTGATTACTAACAAATATCAGAAATATATCGATCGTGGTTAATTGTGCTTTATTGTTTAAGAGGTTTAAAAAGGCGGAAATAAAAATTCAAAGTTATAAACCTTAATGTAATTTGGTCTTTTCCTAATTTCTGTTTCCCAGTTTTTGATCAAATTTCCCCAAATAGCCCAAAGATCCAAGTCTTCATCATCCTCTGCTGGTACGCTGTTTTCACGTGATTTATTTGACCTAAAATATTATTAAAACCTTGACAATATTGGTAAATTCGGTGAGTCAAAATTCAAATGACGGCCAAATTTAACGAATCATTTTTTTTTTTTCTTTGTTTGTGTAAGTGTGAATTCCTCGATTGGACAAAATAAAAAGGAAAAAAGTTAAAATTATAAAAATTAGTCAAAAAATGAGTTCAACCTTTTTATCGTAATAAATCAGTTCATCAAGGTATTAAAAAATATGTTCCAAAGGCTAGTTAACAAATCTAGAAATTGAATAGATATAAGTACTCTAAGCCAGTTTTACTTTAATTCTTATTATTATTTGTTGCATATAAAATAAAACACACATGTCACTAAAATAATAAATATGTTTTGTATAAGAAAGATATAATAATCAAATATCAAGAAAAAAGAAGATAAAAATTAAACTGTAGTCTCTCAATCGCTAAAATATAAAATGCAAAATTTGACATTGAAATAAACAGCAACTGAAACTCAATAAGACCAGCAGAAGAGAATAATTAGGACTTAAAGTTTCACAGATTTACAAAAATGGAGAAAAATTGAAAAGGAAATAAATCTGAAAAAACCGGATACCTTGGACTGAAGCTATCGGTCAGTGCGCCACCAGAACTACTTGAACCGGTTCGTATAGAGGCAACAGATCGCGAATCAAGCTCATTGGATGTATTCATCTGTTCCATCTTCATCAGGATAGAAACAACCGGATCCGGCACCTCCTCAGCCAACCCAGCCTCACCACCGCTATTCACCGGAGAACCACCGGTTTCCGTTGTTCCAACTATTGTTGGTGTTAAAATTACCGCTTCACCAGCACAAGACAGTGACTCTTTTAATGTTTCTAAAAAATTAATTTTAATTAAATCAACATCTTAAATATATTTTTTGCATAAATTAAAGTTACAAAATTTCATAATAAATTTGAAATTTTTAACAAAATTCTCGAACGAAACATTTTTTTATTTAAAATTTGTTGGAATGAAATTTTTGAACATTACTATCAAAAAAAAAAAAAAGAAAAAAAAAAAGGAAGGAAGAAAATTAAAGGAAACAAACTGATTGGATGTAGAAAAGAGGAAAAGAAAAAAGGCGGAATATATGAATGATGAAAAGAGCAAAATTTATAACTGGTTATAAATTAACTAGAATTAAAACTTGAAAATTAAAAGAAGGAAATTGTTTTTCGGGTAACTATCATCTCTCTCTCTCTCTCTCTCTCTCTCTCTCTCTCTCTCTCTCTCTCTCTCTCTCCTCTTTATTTAAAAAGAATAAAATAATGAAAGAATTAAGCTAACGAATTTCTTTTAACAAGTTAACATAGATTAAGAAATCTAATGCTGTGAGTATGAAACGACTGGCTGAATCAGTTCCTTGTATGGATGTTCAGATAACGCCAGAATCTGATTCCTGTTTCAATCTCTTAAATCATTAACTAAATAAACTCATTAAATCTGATTCTCACCTTCTCTAACACTGATGGAAAAATTTTTTTTGAATCTAATTAATTCATTTAAAAAAAATCATTAACTAAAATTGACCCTAGAAATTGGTTCGTTGCCTAATTCTGAATTACTGATGAAGGAATTTCAGAAAACTAATAATTTTTGCTCAAATTCCATGAAAACGAACAAAGAAAAAAAAAAAAAAAAGTGTATGTATTTGATGAAATTAATGAAAGACACCTAATGTAGATGGATAGAATTGAAGTTCGTTGGTTAGTTGGAAAGAAAGATAGGCATGAAAAATGACAAAATGAAAATGTTCAAGTAAATAGAAAATGGAAGAAAAAAGGAAAGAAAGAGAGGTGAATAAAATGTTATAGGAGGAAAAAAAATTACAAAGAAAAGGTAGAAGTGAACAGTTTTAACCTATTTACACCGTTCATTTCAGACAAACATGAAGATGAAGGAAAATGTCATTTTATTTTATAATTTAAAAATATTCCATCAAATTTTCATTAATTAATCAAAATATGCGCTAATTTCAATTTAAAACAAAAAAAAAAGAAAAAAAAGGAGGAGAAGGAACACTGATGAATATAAAACTAGAAAAAAAGTAGAGATTTTTTTTTTTTTTTTTACAAACGAATTTCGATGTTACAGTTGGACTGTTCCTGTTGGTTATTTGTTTTTATTTCAAATTTTATAAATTCAAATTTTATAAATTTGAAATAAAAACTTTATGCTTGAAAGTTGAAGAATTTGAAAGCTTTCCTAATTTTTTTTCGGCAAAGAAAAATCTTTTTCTATCGTATACTGCTACAAATTTTTTCATTTGCAAACAATAGTTTCGGTAATTAATTATATCTTTCTCTTTTTTTCTTTTTTCCTCTTTTTTTTTTTTTTTTTTTAAGAGAAAAGTCACAAAATGAAAAATTGCAAAAGGCAGAGAGAAGGTAATGGAAATTGATAAATTAAAAATGATAGCATGCTGTTATTGATAGCAGAAAATGCTTTTAAACGTGTCATAAAGACAAGCCTATAATTATTGAAAAAGGCAGGTATAATAACAATTATCTCTTTTTTTGTATTTGGTTTAAAATGAATTGAATTATTGAAAAGTAGAAATATATCAACGAATCACCGAAAGCGACAATTCAGGTTTGATTTTAATTTTTAGTAGATAAAATAGTGTCAAAAAATTCAGTTGTAGAAAAAAACGGTTCAGAAATAATATTAGAATTGTTCATAAATCCTCAAATTTGAAAAACAGGAAGAAAGTGTAAGGAAGAAAGATATGTTACATTTTAGTTCCACATTTAATTAATTTTGAACTTAAAGGATCGAATCCAAGTAACACGCCTAAATTGCTCCTAATCTTATCCTTAATTCCCAGGTCATTTCCTATCCTATTCCATGAATTATATTTTAGTCATTTTCTTTAATAAACAATACTTTTCAATTATCGCAGTTCTTACCATATTTATTTTACCTTAGACTGACTGGCAAATTGTTGAGACTAGGATGTAATAATATTAGACTTGGAAGCCAAAACTGTCACCAATAATAGAGCAAGGTCAGAACTCAAGTAAGCTAATTTAAATATTTCTAAATAGTATCATGTGACTTTAAGTTACCGATGTGATATGATACGATACTACTTAGCAGATCTGATCGAGTGATAATACATCATTTGGTTAGAATAACGTTAGTAACTGCTGCCTAAAAAAAATGTATTTAAGTACTTAAAAGTGGAAATAAAATTTATGCGAAGAGATATTTAATTATTCATAGCCTACGCCTAAACTTATTGGAGTGGCACACTTACTGAATAAACAAATAAAAAAATCTGAATGAATTTTGGCAAAGAATTAAGCAAGCAAATAAAATAATAATATTGAATATGAACTGATTGAAGTTGAAAACTGAAAGATTGAAATTGAATATTACTGTGCCCGAACATATTTAAATCATATATAATTAAGTAAAAAATAACATCATAAGGTTTATTCCAGATTGATGTAATCAGTGATTATGTTATTAATTAAACCCGACATATTTGTGTGTGAAATAATTGATGAAGCAAATAAATTAATAAAGTTTGCATTGAATTCATGCAATCAATAATTATTTTGATTAACTGTAGCTAATTACTTCTAGATATGTGCCAAATAATAGTTCTTTTTCAAATTATTATTATTTCAATGAGAAGGTGAATGAAGCAGAGGAAATAATATCATTTTATGTTATATACATTCCATTTATTTTTGATACAAAAAGGCCAAAGCAAAGAGAGAATAAAAAAAAAAAAAAAGAGCCAAATGCTTAGAATGTCAATGAGTATTCGTCTTCACTTTATTTCCTTCTGAAACACAGCCAGTATTCATTTTCTATTGTGTATTTTATTGATGACGATGCTACTACCAACGAGCAAGACCGAACTACTCACTAGTTAGCATGATGCCAAATAGCTTCATAGCCAAATGATCATTTTCACTTTGACAATTCTGCTGATATACCAATATCACTGTGAATACTAGTGAAATTTTCAGCAAATATGAATGATTCAATTCATTTCTACAATGAAATTAGGTTTAATCTTTTCTATTATCGTAATTTGAAACTTTAGATCTAACTTAGCAACCAAAAGGTTCTTATAATCTTTCAACGTTGCACCTAATGATTTTGGTACGACTTCTCATTAAAGGTATCATTGCTTAAATAAGAACTAATCAGTATGATAATCATTATTTTTGAATTAAGCTTAGACTGAAAAAGATAAAATTAAAAGAGGACAGAATGAATAAATGAAACATAGCGTAGTCTATGTAGAAAGAAAGGCATTCCCATCGGGAGGAGGAAGAAGACGATGAAGCAAAGATGAAATGTGATGAGAGGGATGATTGAGGGAACAATATACTGTGTAACAATAATTTATAGCTCTTGCAAAAGGCATTTCACATCCAATTTAATTTCACTACTTTTGCAAAATGATAGTTGCAACTGTAACAACGTCAACAACAACCACAACGATAATAACAAGCAATATCAGTAACAACGACAATGACGGCAATGGTA
>RCAB01000773.1:0-20307 GCA_003640385.1 Setaria digitata | reverse complement strand
TCGGTTTCTGAAGTTCCTACTTATCAAGCTTTATTGAAAATTTTCGTCTCATTCGCGAAACTTTCTAAACTATCCTTGCACCATACGTTTGTAAATAATTCGTAAATCGAATACGTTTTACGTATCACTGCAACGTCTCGACGCATTTTAAATTATCCGAATTTTCCTTACTACATGAAGTAAAATAACAAGCAGTGTTTGCAAATAGAATGATATATATGCAAATAATATCAAATTTATTTAAGCAAGCTGTCAACTTCAGCATGCAATTAACTTTCATATGAATGCAAATTTATAGGTTGAAATGAATTGTTGAACAAATATGATAAGACAGTGCTAAGTCTTAATTTAGAAACATCCATAAGTGGCCAGTAATCTTGTAGGCAACACATGCTCTGTATTGTGCGAATCCTTTCATCTACTTTTAAGTTTTGTGACTCTAGTGACAAAAAACAGGTTCATTTTTAAGACAAGAACACGCTATCTGATTGATCTTATTTCCGGTAATTTCAAATGAAAGTCAGCGATTATAACCTATCTGAAAAGTTGTTGGTCTCTCATATGCCACATATGGCCATTTTGGATAATTTTTAAATTAAGAAAAGAACAGTTTTTGCTAAAATTGAAAACTGTTCCAAGAATAACTTCACGAATGAAGTTTTCAATCAAATTCTTCCCCTTATATGTATTTAACATAAATGGAATGGGGCAAGGTATGTAAAGCAAATGAGGATGAAAGCTTCTGAATACTAAAAGAGATTATTTTCTGACTCGAAGACTAAGCTAGTGCAATGCTAATGCAACACTTCTTTTTTTGCAGTGCTCATCACAACTCTTCACACTTCCATTCAACTCCCTTGCCTTCTTTTATCTTCCCATGATAATTATAAATGATTTCCACACCGAAGTTTTTTTCCTTCCATTTGCTTCACTTTTTATCAATTTACTAACTAATGAGATCGTTCTCTGAGTTGCAGCTTGAACTTGTGAAGAAGCTTAACAGTAGCATGCTTTCGGGTAATTCTTGAAGTTACAAGCAGACCATGAAGAGAGATTTGCTCTTTAGCAGGAATTACCATAGTGCAGATGCCTAATTAACAGATCGTTTGAAGAGAATTTTTGAGTAATGAAATGAACAGAATAATTTTCTAGTTAATGTCAGCAGAGCAGAAGGGAAAGAACTGGATATTGTATTCAACAAATCCTATTTCGATTTTCAGTTACACTTTTTGTGCTTCTTCATTAATTTAATTCCGATGCAGCCTTTATGTGCAGAGTATAATACAGGAACCTTTCAGTCAGTTGCTATTTCAATGCTTACACCATGTTAGCTTATTTATATGTAATTTGCAATGGATGGGATGAAAAAACGCAATCAAAACAGGAGGTGTTTTGGATCACTTCCGTTTCGCATGGAACTATTCCACTCATTAGCTTATTTTAAGAATGCTCTTTACAACGATTGTTTTTCTTCAGCCTTTTCACTTTTTTCCAAGTTTATTAGCTAGAATTAGTTCTTCGTTAATTGTTGACCAGACCTTTTTCTTTTTTGAAAGATCATTTCTTTTTCGCATTCATTCCGAGTTTTCAATTTGGAAAGGAAGGACTCCCCATTGTTTTGTTTCGGTCATTCGAAACAAAAAAACATTTGCTTCATTTCCATCATTTTTTGTTTTTCTTATTTCAGACTAGACTTGAAGGCTCATTTTAAAATAAATAAGTTAGATATTGAAGGCTCTTTTTTTAATAAATAAGCAAATAAGTTAGATATGGTTGCATAAAATTCTATCAAGTTCAAAGACTGACTCTAAAAAATAGTTTAGATGGGAGGAATGTTAGGCAAAGGTAAAAGAGAAAATACGTTATACTTGTTAAAAAGCATTAAATTTCATAGGTTACTGAAGTATAGACCTCTATTTTTCAGACATTAAATTAATGACTTCATTTGACATGTTAACTCTTTCAAATCTGTCTCTTTCATACATCTCCCATCCTTTTATTTTTTCCTCACCTTGCTGTCTTTGCTGATACTTGTTAATTGTTATGTGGTATTTTCATTTAAAATGCGGCTGCATATCAATTACTACTAGTCTTCATGTGAACTAGAATAGTACTAGATAAGTGTACATTAGTCTAATCTAGCAGTCAAGAAAGATTTCGATAATATTTTCAAAGGAATGCAATTAATTTATTTCGTGAAGAACACAGTGGATGTTTTACCGTGGAGAATAGATTAGAATTTATAAAAAACTAGGCATGTTGTGGAAAAAACATACAGTATCTGCTGACCTCTGAATTGCAGAAAGCAATGAAAATGCAAGTTAATAACTGCTGATGAAGTTGCTGGTGATACGTGACGAAAGTTCCAAGATTTTGGGACACCGTTATCTCAATTCGCAAATCTCACTCTACCTCGGCTTACTACAGCTTACTGTATGCATTTGGGCTATGGCACAACACTTCTTTTCAATTTTCCACTATAACCAGGTACTCATCTCAAGAATAAGGTGTAGAAAATTAAGTAGGGAGGAGAATTTTCGCAGAATAAGCCGAAACTGATGGAACGTGGATACAAACACTACTGTTAGATTTAAATTGGACTGAACTTATAGAGGTAATTAATTAGCACAAATCTGAGGACACTGCTTGACATAATTTCAGATTCTTTTCTGTGACTTCATAAATGGAACGGAGCCAGTTTTGCTGGTCGGCGTGGACATCATCATCTTCGACATTGGCTTGTTTCACTCCCTGTGGGGTATCGATAGTTGCGTTGCGCAACACCTGGATGGCGGCTACGGACGGTGTATGTGGTGCGCATGTCACATTGTTGCCTTTGTCATCTGTTTACCGTTTGCATTTGTGTCAAGGCCGAGTCCCTACTCTTTATGGCCTCTCCTTATCCAGGTACTGCTACTCTTCATACTCACTCAGGGCTTTTGCTAATCTCTTCTCTGTCTTCCTCTAGACAGTTGTTTTGTGGACATCTGAGCACACATATCGCCGCAAACTAACCGACTGATAGCATTCTTTCCCAATGAGCGAACTATCCCAGGCCCGATTTCTGTTAACTTAGTAAGCTTAAATTATTTTGTTCAAGACTATATTTCCATGTTTTTCTTAACGTTGCAGCTGTGCACAGCTGGAACTATCCATCTATAATGGCAATACTTTCTAGCAAAGTGCCTATGGAGTCGGTCTGCTAATCCTAAGTTTGGCTGCTTTGCCACGTGTACTACCGACATTTACCGGTGATCAGAACAGTGCTTCTCTTTTTTCGGTATCGATTTATGCCGCCGGAGCATCGCTGAATTTCTTCTTGGTATAATATTCCATTATTTCAAGTTACAAAATTTGATAAACAGAAAGGGAAGAAGGGGGAGCATGATGGTGGCTTCATTAGCATTACAGCGAGAAAAATGAAAATGGATAAATGTCGAACTTCAACATCTTCCTCCCTCTGATAACGTTCAAAATGTTTAGGCTCTTTGCTGAAAGATCAATTACTTCTTAACTTACTCAAGTTCAACTGCTGCACAGTAATAACTTCTTCAGCTGTACATCTACTGGCACTGGTACTGGCATGTAGAGGCAATGTGGAATTCGGTAAGGAAACTGCGTCCTGATCGCATCACCTCAAGCAAGAATAGACATGTTCGCAGGACATCTCTCAAACATGACAATATTAAGGACAACCTTACCTTGCAGCGAATTCAAGGTCATCAAATTCAGTGCGTCCCTTCGCGGAAATCACTAATTAAGCCTTGTCGACAGGGGCAAGTGCAAAGACTTTCAGCCGTGGTGCTTGAAAATCTTTGCAAAGCAGAGAATTCAGTGGTCGACGATAATTACAAGTATCGCCACTCGCATCCTCCAGATAAGTACAAGAGGTCTCGCAGTAAATGTAGCGATGAGGAAGAAGGATTGCTGCAACTTGAAAGGTACACAGCAAACCGGAAAGAAAGTTTAACAAATCAGCAGGTCATCTACAGCAACAATTACTTACCTTGCGAGAGAGACACAGCGTCTTTTGCGGCCTCCTACGAATGGGAAATTTCCGGCCAGCAACTGTCCTTTTCTCCAGGCCACTGTTCTCATCAGATGAGTTCCGCACGATATTTCGGCAACTCACAACAAACGTCTTTGGTAAGGAAGCCGGTATAGTTCAGTGCCGGTACGAGTCAGCCAGCAGCGCTTCACTGAAGTTTCGTGGACAGTAGAAGTAACGACCTAAACTTCATTCCAAGTAAACTTCCACAGAATCCCAGAAGGACTTTTCCTTGTTTTCACAAATTCATCATTTTTTTTTTTGCCTTCATTTTTACGGGTTTATAGTTGTACTATGCTAGGAAGTATCTGTGAGATTGCATGAAATATTCGTTTACTTTTGTCTTTACGTAAAAAATCACAACCTTTCAGGTTTCAAAAATTAGTTCAGCAGAGAATTTTGCTAGCAGAAATTTTATATCCGTGGGCAAATAGTATTAAAACAAAGTAACCTCTAACTAACTTAGTATTTCGAAAATTTCAAATTTTACTTCAGAAACATATAAAAATATAAGTTCGGGGAAGACAACAGTATAATTTTATGAAAAACAGATGGCAAAGTATTTGTTGTTGTTTTTTTTTTTTTTTTTTTTTTTTTTTTTTAATGAGTAAATTTATTTTATAAAGGGCTTATGTCAACACTTTACTGTTGCAATCAGTTTTAAGTTCTTTTGGAAAATTTATTTCTCAAATTTAAACAAATTAGAAAGAATGTGTGGCATTAAAAATGTCACAGTGAAATAGAACTTAGTAGGCCGTTATCTTGAAATGCTAGTCTGTATATGTAGTCATCTAAAGCAAAAATTTTGTAAGAAATTTTGGATCAGTGAGACCGATGATGTTGACCATCATGACGCCATGTCCAATTTCATATAGTCGTATGAATCCATCTCAGGTAAATGATTTGCTCGTTTATTTCTGCTACATTTTTCTTCACTAACTGGCTCATCTAAGATGCCGTTTAGATGAGCTATCTCTATTCTTGTTTCAAATTGTTGAATTAAATGTGGGGATGAGGCTATTAAATTTAACAAAGAGGCCAGCAAATTAGATATTATGAAATTTATCATGAAAATTTTAAAAATGCTCATTTTGCAGAAATCGAAAAAAATGCATTTCGGCTATCTGAAGGTATAACACACTAAGAGTAATCATTCAAGCGAGCTGTCTAAAGTTAACTTCACAATCTAATAAAAACTGAAATGATTACTTCAGTCGTCGTTCGTTCGATCTGCCTGTAAATTTATGTCTTAACTCAGATTAAATATAGTGTGACAATTCATGACAGCAGCATCAGAAATGACGAAATGCAAGAACGACGTGAACATTAAAAAATATTCATAAACGAGAAAATCCTTCATATCGTTCCTAATTAAAAAAAAAAAGAGAAGTTTAATAAAATCTCAAAATGTCAGATAACTGTGGTACATTAAACATATTGGCTGCAATTCATTTTCATAAGTCATTTGTTTTACATCACTGATAAGTGGCAGCTCATTTCAATTATGAGACTTACTGTTAATTAACACTACCTAGAATTAAATTGGATTGAGCTTCTTTGTTGCAATAAAGCATTAGGGGAGAAGCAGGACGATGGGTCTTATAACACTGTTTCACAAGTAAGAAAGAATGGATGTCGACATCTTGTTATCGTGAACAAAAGTGTCAAACCAACAAATGATTCAAATAGTCATTTGTTTCGTCTGAAATCTTTTACGAACACCAGATTTCATTACGATTTGCCCCAATTAACGGAAATGAGTTGCTAGAAACATTTGATAAGGGTCAGAGATATTTATGACAAATTTCGAATAAATTTCTAACAATCATTTCCATGAGTTTTTTGTTGAATGGAAGGAAATGTATTAACCGCATCGTTCATTATGTCACAGAACATTTTAAATTATTGTATTTTTTCACAAAAAAATTTTTCGAACAGACGTCAAGTCAAGCATTCCTTAGTTCCATGCAAAGCAATCGATCAATCATTGCCATTTCAATACACAGTAATTGTCTTCGCCGTTTTTTCAAGCTGAATCCAAACAATGGTTCGTCACGACTGCAATTTGAAGATATTTAGGGGAAGTAGCCAAGTGGCAACTTAGAAGTACCGCAGAATTCGTTCATTGCCTATGAAATTGCCACTTAACACCATTCACTACCGCTTAAACACGAGAAAAATTTCCTCACTAACGAAATAAACACATTCTTCGCTTTCATTAGATTATCTTCCGTTTATGAAAGGCATTCTCAACAAATAGTGCTGAGGTACGTATGAACGAAGTATTTAGAGAGTTAGAGGCTTTAACAAAATGCTAGGCTGTGGTAAGGAATGAAGCGCGAAGTCCTGGACCACCTGAGGTAAAGATCCAGCAAACGTCAGGCATTCTCGACATCATGCAGACCGAAGAGACACACTGCGCACAAATCGATGAAGCGGCAGCAACTCACTCATGCAACGCCACATTTCGGTTGCTATCGATCTGGCAGTATATCCTCAAAAAAGGGATGAGTCGTCATTTGTCGATGGAAGCAGAAAGACTAGGCTTCCTCTCCTCTCTTCCTGGTGAGTTCCAGCTCTTTTTTACCTCACTTCTCGTACCTCGAACAGTTCCATCAACCAACCAATTGAAATGAGAAAACTCTTCCGGATTTAGAGATCGAATGAAACTTGGCGGATAGATGAACTGGCTTGCTTCAAGTAGAAAATGGCGAAAGCTACTAAACAAGGGTAGTGGATAGGAAGCCTAGGAAGAATGAGACAGGTGCTGCATCCCTCATTTGTTTCGTTTGAAATTTCAAGAATGACTGTTGTTAGTTTTGAAATGGCACAAAACGTCACAGCAAACAATTCATGCTGCGCTTTGACAAGAAGGGCAAAGGCAAAGGTGTCCATAGGACCAATTTACCTAGTTTTAACTCTTCTCGTTGACAGACACTGCGGTCAAGATTACGGTGATGATATTCTTTGTCGACTCTGAGTTTTATCGCCGAGTCGAAGGAATTGAAATGAACAAAGTTTCACTCTTTTTATGAATTCTAATCTATAAATCTCAAGCGATCTTCTTGAGCAGACAGTTTAAATTTACTCTTGTTGAATTTCTCTTGCTAGATGATGGAAACTTCTCTTCTTGAAAAAGTTCTTTAGCGATAATTCAGGGACGATCGGGACCAATAAGAAAGTACAGCACTACTATTTATAGCAAGACTTATAAAGTCAGCGTTAAGCTAATATAATACAGTATAATTCTATTACTTTTCTTATAGAACAAATGAACATTTTTATGAGAAATAAGAGCAGTTTTCTTATTTAATTCTCTTTAACAGCTTTTCCATTTCTTCCGGTTTTGAATTAAACGTTTCAGTTATTTGAAGAAAGAACCTATTTTCAAGATCCGTAAAAACCGATCTAAATCAAATTATCGCAAACCAGACAGACGAAAGCAGTAATGTCTGATGTATGTTTTCGTAAAAAAAAATAACAGTGCTTTCCATTTTTGTAACATTTTCATTGCATCATCCAGAAGTAAAATTGGCAAAGGCGCTAAACCGTAATAAGAAATAATGAGTTTATAAAAATTAGCAAACATTTATTTGAAAAGTTTTCATTTAACTCTAAAATTGTCAAAATGAAATTAAATCGAAGCTGCTTTGATTCAAATATTTTGTTGAAGTGCCGCATGTATTCTTTCGACAAAAAAGAAGTAGTGGAAACATGTTATTCACGCCATATTTTTTGTTATACTGCTCACATCTATCATTCCGGCAGAAGATAGATTCTAACTTATTATTATTATTTTATAAAGGTTTCTTATTTCTGTAAACTTTCTTGCTGTAAAAAAGATCTCACTGGAATTCTTTATATTTTTGTTGACATTTTTATTTATATCTCTCTTTGTTTTCAGCTTTTTGGCAAAATGACACAACGCCTGGAAAAGACGGTTTTTCAGGCTACCCAGGCTCTTCGCCTCGATGAACTTTCCGGCTCCTTTGTTAGTTCTTAATACTGCTTTCTTGGTTCCAACTTGGCAAATAGAGATAAAACAAGTTGAATGAGGTATAATTAACGTAAAGCAGAATGAAAAGGAAGCTATCACTTTCCTTCAAATCGAAGACCGCCTTGCAGTAGCACAATATTCGAGAGCCAAGATAATGAATAAGGAAAGAGAGGTTTTATGCTTCTGTATTAATTTATATTTTGTTTCTAATTCATCCATTTATGCTAAGAATTAATTGAAATTTGATTCCATTTGAATTATATAGATCAAGCTAACTGTATCCATAATAGCCAAATTACTGAGAGATATAAAATGGAAAGCTTTGATAGCAAGTTTTTATTTATTTACTTTTTTGGGGGTGCAGTACTTATTTATTAGATTAGATATTAATTCGAGATATCAAATAATAAGTTGGCAAAGCATTCCTACTTCACTGATTTCATTATTGAATTTTGCCGCTAGCTTTACTAAGTTATTTACTGTGCTCTCTTGCAAAAACCTATTTAATAAGTAGTCCTGCGTATTTGTCTTTTACAGTTGGTACTTCTTCCTGAAAAGTCTGCTAGGAAATAAATATATGGATTATTGAAAATTAAGCAATAATAGTAACTTTTGCTAACACAGCCAATTTATTGGCTGAGTAATGACTGGCCAACATGGTGGTACTCTTATTTCATTCGGGTTACTTAGAATCCACTAAATGACATGCCCTCATTCGACCGACCTGTTCTCCTTACACTCATATTTATGGGTTAATCGATTATTTGTACTATTAAGAAACATACTCTATTCAGAACTTCACGATATTTAAATTAAATCCTTTAATTAAGAATATCTGAAAAAAATATATTTGAGGTATGCTCAAAAGAATTTTTTTTTCTTCCTTATCATTCACGACGTAAATAATGTGTATTCAAATTCCTCGATATAGTCTTACAAAGGCTGATATAATAGCAATTTTTCTCATAGTATCTTTCAGATTTTTTAACAGAAGTTAAATGAATGTAAGTTCCCACATCATAATAGTTTGATTGCAATTCTTTCAGTAGAGAGCTTTTTTTTTTTTTTTTTTTTTTTTTTTTTTTTTTTTTTTTTTTTTTTTTTTTTTTTTTTTTTTTTTTTTTTTTTTTTTTTTTTTTTTTTTTTTTTTTTTTTTTTTTTTTTTTTTTTTTTTTTTTTTTTTTTTTTTTTTTTTTTTTTTTTTTTTTTTTTTTTTTTTTTTTTTTTTTTTTTTTTTTTTTTTTTTTTTTTTTTTTTTTTTTTTTTTTTTTTTTTTTTTTTTTTTTTTTAAGCACTGCATTGTAAATTTTCATGAAAAATTTCCTGAATTTAATAAATCCTCGGAGTTTTGTTGTTTATCATCGCACTGTCGAAATTTTTATGCATTTTTTTTAATCGTCCCAACTTCCAAGAGTGAGTTCCGAACTGGAATAATAAAGGACTAGGAAAGATTGCTTTAAATTTTTGATGAATAATAAAATCTCGAAGAAAAAGCAAACAAATATTGTCAGTGAAACTTGGGGTGAACGAATTTGTTTATGATGCAGATGGATTCTCTACCTAGTGGAGCAGTTGTCATCTGTATATTCTCAATTTCATTGATTCATGCCATCTCTTCAGCTAGGTAGAGAATAAAACATCCTTAAGGTTCCAAATTCGTGCCCAGTTTTCGCAACCATCGTGCTTCCAACTTTTTTATTTGATTTTGAATTGGCACATAAGTTCCAGTTCCTTTTCTTATTGAATACGCAACACTGAAAAGTCTTCATTTCAAAGGTGGGCTATATTTTACCACCATTCTTAGCGTTGAAAAAGAAACAGTACTGTGCAGGATGTTGCATTTTACCTTTCCATCCTTACTTTCCTCTTCTTTCTATCACTTGCCTTGCGAATTTTAGCTTTTATCCTTATTTTCTATAAAATATAAAAAACAGATGCTTTTCGACATATGATATTGAGCTTGATTTTCGAGTTGTCATGCAGTAAGGCATCTCGTACTTGTAAAATATCGCAGTCGTTCCGACTTCCAAAAGTGATTTCCGAATTGGAATAATAAACAGCTGTCCAAAGAACCAGATTTTAAAAAACCTGATAGAAGTTTGCATTTTCAAAAACTATATGAAATGAAAGTTTTTCCTGTGTAGCAAAAAATCTAATATGAAAATGTCTATATACGTAAGTCACATTTTTTTGCAGTAAATGTGAGCCCACAGTGGATGAACAACTTTCGACTATTTGAGGCCAAGGCTATCATTTAGCTTTTTTTGCTCTTTAATAAAAAAGTGACCGGCACGGGAGAAAATAAAACTGAATGACTGAGGAGACAACTGGTAAAAGATGTGAAAAAAGCTAATGAAGCAATGTCATCAGCTAAGTAACAGTTACAAATGCTGAATGATACAAATGATAGCCAACCTATTCCGCTTCTGTTTTAGTCCTCAGACTGATAACCAGGCTCCAAGCTCTTTCCTTGTCAATTAATACTTTTCTCTTGCTAATTTCCATGCATTTTAATTGACTCACCAACACCCAATAGAGACATGCATGCATACCTCTTCACACACACACACGTCCTGTTCCATCAGTGTTCATAGCTGTTGATAGTGAAGGTGTTTGCTCTTTCTGGTCACTTTCGGATGACTGTAGTTTGGCACGGACGTGATAGATGGAAGGCGTTGTGAGGATGTGACGGACGTGTCTTGAGTGATTATGGTTAGAGACGATCTTTTGTTGTAGTTCTTGCTTTTTAGAGGTAACCAACTAAAATGGGTCTCCCGTTGTTAATTTTACCACGAAATAAATTTCGAAACTTAACCCTCTTAAATTTTTAAACTTTAAAAATAGAAGTGGCATTTCTCCATCTCTCTAATGACACGAATACTGCATATATGAAAAGGAATTTTTTACGCAGTAATAGTGTAGCAACATCACACTCAGATGACCTTCCCAGTTGAGAAATATGAGAGAAGTATCTCTGTTGAAATGGAGTCATTACAAGTTTCGAAAGATGTCCGTCTGTCCCAGTGGTTTCATTGTTTTTAAATTGCGAAAAGGTTAAATGCCAAGTACTTTCGAAGGAACAGATGGATGTTTCAAACACATGATTAAAGTTGCTTATTCATTCTTTCTTCATTCTCTTATTTGTGTGCTTTTTCCTCTGTTTCATCCAAAAGTGTCACTTTGAAAACAATGAAATTAAGATGGCTTATTTCAGTCTAAAATTTTAGGAACTAGTGTAAAGATGCGGCAGACTGATGAGTTCTCGATAGTCTGATAATCAAACTCATAAATTCATGAAATCACCGCCATTATCCCTGTTACCATTTATTTAGAATAAGAATAAAAAATGCTTTTTATTTTTGTCCTTTGATTTATTTGTCTCTTTTTTATATAATGGAAGAAAAACTACTAATTCTATGCCACAAGTCAAAGCTAACTTTTAATCGAAAAAGAGAAATAAGACTTCCTTGGCTGCATCGTTAAACTGCATGTCGTTATATAATGCTTTTCAAGAGCTTCTAAAAAAATTGCTTTGCTGAAAACTAGTTGCCAAGAATTTCATATTATTATCAAAACGTGAATCACATGCTGTCTCTAGTTATTCATAAATCCGGCTGAGTAAAAAGTTTTATAATGAAGACAATAGCTCCCCTACAACACCAATATTTGTCTTCATTAATATGCCATCCAAATTTCTACTTCACTTTATATTATGATGTAAATTTATCTTTGCTAGCCAAGTTTTTTTCGGTGTAGAATAAACATTATTTACTAACTCAGTGGGGAAAGTGTTGTGACTACTAAAAGGGAGAAATTGATTTTAATGCAGTGAACATTTTTTAATGCAAAATTTTGGAAGTGGTTTCAGTTTTCTTTTCGTTAATGCTCAAGGCTATTATTCATATTTAATAGATTTCTTAAGCAGGAGGAAAAGCAGCTAACCATCATCAAATTCAGGATCAGAAGCACCAGCAGCGGAAGAATCCTTCGGAAACGCAGAATCGAGTAGTCAATCGCTTCTCCCAGGAACAATCGCTCCAGAAAATGACCGAAGAAAACGATGAAATTAGGAGTATTGATTTTAACTGTTCAACGCCATCCAGGTTGACTGGAAACGCTGTGCAACTTTGGCGTCGAATGACCATCGAAGAAGAACAAAGCGGGGAATATTTTCGGTTCGTTGTTCTTTCAGCACTTCTTGCGACTTCTGTCTCCACTGTCTTTTGTTATTTTAGTTTCCGTTAAAAGTAGAAACTAATGGTGTTTTACACATAATACTCTGCTACAACTGTGAAAAAAGCAGCGTCATCTTTGCGTGTAAAATCTATCTGTGCTTGGTATTTTTTTATCACATTTTTTATTGCAAACTTGTAAAATTTTGCTTCACAAATATTTGTTTAAAGCTCGGTATACCAATGCATCAGGAAGTTCCGTGCATTTTCCCTTTTGTGTATAGGGTTTCGCTGGCTGCTAACAAGCTGGCTAAGAGAATCGAGTTGAAGAAATAGTTACGAAACATTAAATGAAATGAATAATATCTTGTCGCGATCAATTTCAAATTTTTTGAGCATCCAAAATTGCTCACTTTTATTTGTCATTTCCTTCAAGAAAATATCAATAGTTTGTGAAATCTGCTCACTTAACAATTCTGGTAGGGGAACCTTTGGTCCGTTCTACAGTTGTAGTTGAAATCGAAGATATATTGCCCTGTGTTCACAGCGTGTCAGGCGATTTACATCTTTTTATGCTTACTTTTAGATTGTTAAGTATTTCTGTAGATAAAGGAACCCTTTCGGACAACTGCACAGTCATCCTGAATCTTAGAAAGGAGTTAATCTGCAAACTGAACTTGACTAAGAATACACACCACAAAGGCGAAACGTGGAACACTGAGAGAACCTTAAATTCACTGAACTTGCCCTTAGCATAACTGAGTGGAGATTTAGAAGAGTTGGGTTGGTGGATTATACAACCAGCCGTGCTTGACGCTGCTTCCTCGACCTCGCTTACAAGAGACACGAGAAGGAAACATCTTCCAGTTGCATTGTGTTCACTCATCCCTGCTTCCTCTTCTGACATCCATAAAGTGATGACTGCTGTTTGCTTTCCTCTCCGAACTTCTCCATCATCGTCATCATGGAGGTATGAGGTCACTGGAAGGTGGGAACAAAGATCAGGAGAATCAAACTGTGCTGAAACGAAACGGACCATCAAATGAATTCTGTCTCCTATGGGTGTCTGCGCGACGTCTCCTCCTTAGCGCATCGTCGTCGGTGGAAGCTGTTTGAGTGCATCTCAGTGGTTATTTCGATTTCGACATCGTCGCGAAGAGTCGCTTGAGGCAGCAGCTATTCTCCTTAAGGCTTTCAGTGTGCATCGTGTCGACTGGAGGAGTGTACGGTCGGAGTTGAGCAGTGATCGGTGCCTTCCGCAGAGATTCTTCCTAGAGCCGTTTGTACAGGATATGAGACCACCGCAGCACAACAATAACGACAAGAAGTGCCTCACAAAGTGCCAGAATGATTGCGAGCACGTCATTTCGTTAGTTATTTTCATCTAACTATTGATTAGTCTGGACAGTATCGGCCCATTTCATCTTATCCACACATCGCACTCGACAATGTCACTTCGGAACAGTAATATTCGTCAAGTGCTCCGGCGGATGCTGGCTCTGCTTATATCGATGGAGCGTTACTCGCATTTCTCTTTGCTACCCTCTAGCTCCGTTTATCGGCATTATCGATCAGTTAATTCATCATCACGCATTGTTCCAATGTGCACTTGTGGATGAGTTTGAAGCAGATATGAGTTAAGGAATAACAAAAATAATTACCCTGTCTGGTCGGATGCACGGGTTTGTAAGACCCCATCATTCCGATTTTGTGAGTACTGTACCGAAAGAAGAAGACCGTCGCTTCATCATGCTAGGAGCTGGAGCTGATTCGATGCTGAAGTTTATTAAAACTTATCCCATTTAGCAAAGCATATAGCAGTCGCATCCATCTGTAGATTTTGCTTAACGCAACACTTTATTGTCACCTCGCCTGTGTGGAATGGGAGAGATGGAATTTTTAAAATCGAAGAAAATCAATAATTTGAAGCAGTAATTTGCTTTCATTCTATCACACCATAAGAAAAACCGATAAATGGAATTTTTTTGGAAGCTTGATTTTCTTGGTAGACATGACAGTTTTCACTTTTTTCCTAACTTTTTATCTTCAGTGCCCTTTCAGGTATTACTTTGCTAAGCAACATTTTCTTAACAAATATCTTGTCAAGCTTTCTTTGGCTAACTTAAGTGAAGTACTAAACTTGCAGTTTGTTTGATATTCTTTTCTATGAGCTGAGGTAAATGGTTTCAGTCCAATATCTAACGTGACAAAACTCCATCAAATAAATAGAAGACTTCAGCGTAGCAGTTTGCAGAATATTTTTGATGTGAATAGCACAAAAAAACTGAGTACTAAACTCAGTCCGAACAAATACTTATTCTGAATTCATCAGTTTATGACGCCACCATGTAAAAAAGATTCGTTTGATGGCTTCAACATGAATAAATGATGTATGACTTACAGACAGGAGCAGAACTTGATATCATTGCCAGAAAGTACGAATTTGGACCATTTGTGCAAACTGAATATTCGCGAACAGCCATGTTTGGTCCGGAAAACTGGAATAATTTGCACCATCGGTATAAATCATTATAACTTACATACACTCTCTTACGAAATAAGTGTTTAAAATTAGGAAATATAAACTTCTTAACTTCCTCAGTGATTCTAGGACCAGCATGTCGAAGCGTGGAGAAACTGCAGGAGATGATTATCAACGGACTAAATATTGCGCGCATGAATTTTAGTCATGGATCATATGAAGTAAGAAGTACAGACTGGAGAGTTATTATAGAGCTAGTTATTTCTATAAATTGTAGAAGTTAGATCAGAATTTGGAGCTTAGCACTAGTTCAAGCTCAAATTGATGTGAATCCATTTGTTTTGATTTCAGTACCATGCGGAAACGATAGCAAATGTTCGCTCAGCCGCACACAGCTTCAGCGAACCACGTTTGGTTGCAATCGCTCTCGATACAAAGGGCCCAGAAATACGTACCGGTCTTCTGGAAGGAGTCCGTTTTTTTTTTTAATTTTAATATGCATCCTAAAACTTATTCGGAACGATTGTAAATATCTAAGCACATAAAGAAGTGGATAATCTTCAAATTATTCGTATTACTCAGGGCGCCAGTGCAGAAGTAGAACTGGTAAAAGGACATCATATTCGGCTAACCACTGATTTGGCTCTGGAAAGTTCAGGGACAGCACAGAATCTTTTCATTGATTATAAAAATATCACCAAAGTACTCAGTGTGGGCTCGCGAGTCTTTATTGATGATGGTCTTATTTCATTAATCGTCAATTCCATCGGTAAGCCACACTTTTTTTTCAAGTACTCTGCTTGCATTGAAGTTTTGTAATTTATCGAATTATAATCTTCCACTACTGTGTACAGCAAAATGTTCATTTAAATATTATCTGGAGAGAACTAATTTTTGGTAAGACCATTTCATAGAATCTAGCAGATGTTTAAATGTCAACTATGATTGAATTAGCATTCTTATATGAGACGATTATCGCATAATTAGAGAAGTACAAATGCAGTTGGAAACTGTAGCATTATTATTTCCCAAATATCATCTTCGTCCTTACTTAATCTTCTGTATTGCTAGACTTACATTAGTTTTGTCAGCCGTTCCAAACCTCATATTTCGTGAGATATGAGTCTTTTTTAGAAGGTGACAGCATAATATGCACAGTTGAAAATGGTGGCATGCTGGGGAGTAGAAAAGGTGTCAATTTACCCGGTACACTGGTTGATTTGCCAGCCGTATCTGAGAAAGACATCAAGGATTTGCAGTTTGGTGTGGAACAGGTATTCACCATAAATCATCGAAGTAAAAATTGAAAAATAACGACAGGAAATGTATTTTCATAAATAGTTTTTGAAAATGATGCGTACAGAATGACAGAAAAGATGTACTCTGATAACTCCAAAAGTGTTAAAACAATCCATCACAAAAATTACCAGGTTACACGCTTTGTTAATCATGATCCAGTAAGTGAAATAATTTATGATGTTTTAGAAAGTAGACATAATTTTTGCATCATTCATACGTAGTGGTAGAGGCATTCGTATGATAAGGAAAGTGCTCGGTGAAAAGGGAAAGTACATCAAAATCATAGCAAAAATTGAGAATCAAGAAGGTGTTGATCAGTAAGTTTCTTCTTATTCGGTAATGTGTAAACTGCTCATAAAATAGTGACATAAAAGTTTTATAATTTTTTAGTTAATTCTATGATTTGCAAATGAAGGTACAGAAATTTCATTATGTTGAAGACATGAAATTTAGGAAATATGTTGGTTTTTCTAGGGCTGATGAAATTATTGAAGAGGCGGACGGTGTGATGGTTGCCCGTGGGGATTTAGGTATTGAAATTCCACCGGAGAAGGTGTTTTTGGCCCAAAAAATGTTGATTGCTAAATGTAACAGAGCAGGAAAGCCAGTAATTTGTGCTACGCAGATGCTTGAATCAATGGTAAAGAAGCCAAGACCAACGCGCGCTGAAGGTTATAAGTCTTTCAGTAGCTTTTAACACCTGATTTTTAATGTTTGGTCTGATATCAAGAAGCTGCTATCATTACTGTCTCTTCACAGATAAGTCCAATACTACTTCCAATACAAACATTTAGCTTCAAAAAATAAATTCAGGCAGCGATGTTGCGAACGCAGTTCTGGATGGTGCTGACTGTGTGATGCTTAGCGGTGAAACGGCTAAAGGTGATTATCCTTTAGAAGCTCTCAAAATCATGCATCAGGTAAATTCCAGTTAGTGTTAGGGAAATCTCAACCACTGCTTATGGGGTGGAATTTCCAACTGCTTTTGGGGCGGTACAAAATACATTTAGATCCTTTTCATTACGCCTAGGAATTTTTACGAATTCTGCTTTTCTAGATAATTTTGTTAACCACTTTAAGTCTAGAAACTTTTCAATATTTTCTTTATAGATCTGCAAGGAAGCTGAAGCAGCTGTGTATCATACGCGGTTCTTCGAGGAGCTTCTTCACACAACCCCAAAACCGACAGATATTGCTCATACTGTTGCCATTGCTGCAACTTCAGCTGCAACCTTTTGCCATGCTAGTGCAATGATTCTAGTCACCACTACCGGACGGTTCGCACATATTTATTTATTCATATGGAATAAAGGAGCTCTTATAATGTTCATATATTATCTTGTAGTGTTTAAATGAAAGTTTGATACATATTCAATCCGATATGCGTCTTCGACAATCTCTGAAAATTAGAAAAGACAAATATGTAAAGTTTAGATCGTTTCTAACTTTCTTAACGTAATATTTCAAGTCTTTTTTTTTAACATATAATCATCTCAAAGTTAAGTTGCTTTAACTCTTTTCAGATCTGCTGGCCTGGTATCTCGTTATCGCCCTATGATGCCTGTTTTTGCAATATGTCGGGATGGACATGTCGCTCGACAACTCCATCTTTGGCGTGGTATATTCCCACTTCATTATGGAGGTATTCCATGAAACCATTTGTTTCTTTTCTGCGAGAAGTTCCTAAAATGTAAAATCATGTAGTGGATAATGCTAAGTGAAATTAATTTAGCAAGCCGAGAAACTGATTGGTCTAGCGATGTTGATGCTAGAATCAATTACGGTATTTCAATTGGTAAAGATCGGGGTTTTATAAAAAAGGACGATCTGGTGGTTGTCATTACTGGATGGAGACAAGGTTTCCTTGTTCTTTTTTGCTTGATTTTTTTTTTTTTTTTTTAATTTGTGTTAGAATCAAGTTTTACTGTTTGGTACGCATCCATTTAAACAGTTTCCAATTCTGTAATAGATACTAAATTGGAAGCGATCATGTTTGCTGTATGACTTGGAGTGAATTGCATTAAGACGAAACCGATCTCAGATTTTAGCTAAATTATTTTTTGTCGAATTTTAAAATTTGAATTAAACTGGATTTTTGCAGGTGCTGGACACACGAATACGCTACGCATTATCAAAGTACCTTAAATGCAACTGATGTAGTTGAGGTTCATTTCCAACTTAGTTTTCCTACTTTCTTCAAATCCCCAGCAGATTTCCAGTCAGCGTTATATCAGCGACAGCTTCTCGGTCCCGAATCTCATTCTATTTTTGATTTGTTGTTTCTAAACCACCTTTTCTCATTTGTTAAATGTCATAGTAAATTATGAATTTAGTGAAATCGTTTTATGGAATGTTCTAAAGGAATGTTGTTCATTATAGGCTTTTTAGAGAGTGCTTCTACTGACAACTGATACTATTTACAGTTTTAAACCTGGTTATTTTTGAATAGGAAACAAATTTCGTTTTGTTTACTGTAAGAATTTTTCGTGGTATTTTGGCCTCTAGATTTACGCCTGTAAGTGACTGTCCTCATAGTTGCTTTCCTTTTTCTAGTTTGAACTTTTTAAGATCGAGATGTAAGATGCAATGTTTGGAAATAACCAGAATTTTTAAAAATTTCGTTATTTCATGTTTATTCATGTACGAAGGAATCTTTGAATACAATTTGTTGAGAAAACTTACAAAATATTTCCAACAACTCTAGTTCATTTAAATCGTTTTTTACTTTACCAAGGCTGTTAACTTGAGGATGCTGCTGTATGTGCTCAGTATAGATTTAGCTCAGCGTTGAAATAATATTTTTGTTTTCTGAATTTTTTGAGCTTTAGCCACGACTATGAACACATATTTTATATTAAACGAGTCTTGCATACATTCACTATCTTCAGTCTATTTTTCATTCTGTTAGGATTTAGATATTCGGTTTGAGTTTTTCAATAATTTTGGATTTTTTTTTTTTGCGAGATATCGGGATCTGTCATTTCCTCTATTCACCATTAGTAAACTTTTTTTGTTTTTTAATTAAATTATGGAAAGTTTCCAATTTGACCTTCTAGTAGAGCTTCAATAAAGAGTTTGCTACGTTTTTGTTTCGATAAGCATTAAAAAATCACATGAAATCCCATCCAGTGAATGCAAAGAACGACAACAGAATCAGCAAGAGTTCTTTATAAAACCAAGAGTAGAGAGCTGTGAACTGACCAGCATTAGTGTAAAAAGAAATTTCATTTCTATCTACTCTTCTGAAAACTTTCCTTACTTTAAATTCCAGTCATGTTTTTGTTCTAATCTAAATGGAGAGGTCGTTTAGGCCTTTCCATAAGTTTGCGCTACAGTCATATCGTAGTTATGAAGCAGGAAGCTCTGCGGCTTGGTCTTTGTTAGTCGGTGAGTTATTTCAATAATTCACTTTGCTTCATTAATAAAGTGTAATTATTAATTAATAAATGCGCTTTGTTAATGAAGTGTATTTATGCACTGTTTATCATTTCGTTTTTGGATTCGGTTTTTGACGTTTCATATATTTTTTCAGAAAATTCAGGTAAAGGAATGCATAGTAAAAAGAGATTCTGAAGACTTAGATATGTTGTGGGAATATACAGCAACCAACCGTTGTGAAGATAAATCGCTTTTTGAATTCATATTACTTATGAAAGATGCCTTTCCAGCAGTAAAATAGGGAAAGAGGGGAGTCTGAAAACATTACGAAGCATGTACGATCTTTTGTATCTGGAGGATTCATCTGCCAATCGTCGTTTCACTTTTAGATGTAAATTTGCATCAGTTGTACGATTAGTAGAAATACTAATTCAAGTGTTTAGGACAGTCATGGGCTTAAGAAAAATAAGGATGTGTTAGGATTGTTCAGTTCACTGAAAGTTCCATGCACCTTCAAAGTACTAATAGCCTTCAGCTCGCAGGAGCATGATTCCAGATCCGTCAAGGATAATCGTTTCGTCAAGTTTCGATAGCTTCAAATCGAAGAGCTGTTGAAGAAATTTAACTTTCTGCTAATTAACTCGTATGAAAGAATAGAAAAGCCATGACAGAATGCCTTTTTTGGAAAGAAATGTAGAGAAAAACGTGAAAATTAATTTATGCTTGCAATCAGTTGGTAAATAGATCGAAATAAAGAGGTATTTCTTTATCAAGCAATATTTTCAGTAACATCAAGTCGCAATAAATCACTTTGAACACGAAAAGCTCAAATTCATGGTTCAGTGTAGTGCTGATGTGATTTTTTCTTTTCTTTTTTTTTTTGAAATTGTCATTATTATTAATGACACTTCACTGTGTAATTTTCGTTCAT
>RCAB01000772.1:0-20373 GCA_003640385.1 Setaria digitata | reverse complement strand
TTTTTTTTTTTTTATTTGGTTTGCAAATAATTATCAAATGGGAGAATAAGAGTAGAAAAATTAAATAAATACTGAAATACATATTGCAAAAATTTGCTGTAGTTGTTTGCTTCTAACAGCCGCATCTTTTTAGCTTAATATTCAAGTCAGTTTTTATTTTCTGTATTTCCGTTTTTTAAACTTTACTTCTTTTTGGTAATTAAAAACATTTCCTGTCCTTTTTTATTTTCGATTAATTTCACATAGATCTTGAAATTTCTCCAGAAAAACTGATATTTTGTAGCCTGTGTACTTTCAAGTGAATTTTTTTCCAATGAATTTTGAAGGAGAAAAAAGAAATAGCTCAAGTATAGTTTTTTTTTAATTCCTTCTATTAAATTCCTTGTTATTCCGCTTTTTCTCATCAAACCAGTCGTAACTGCAACTTAATATTTATTAATTAAGATTGCGGTAATTCACTGTTTCCAAAAAGGGAAAAAAGAAAAAATTTCTGGGATCTTTTCTTTATTAGGCTGTTGTATACGAAGAGATGTTAAAAAGAAAGTTTTTTTTTTTTAATACTTCGTTGAAAGTGCTGAAAATTTTTGGACGAAAAATATATAATTTAAAAGGTGTTTTAAGTTATTAATTTCGAAAATTTCCACTTTTTTTGACATATTGCGCTTCTTTTCCTAAAATTTCCGGCAAAATCTCTACGAATTTGTTAATTGAAAACACTGATTTTACCAACAGGGAGATTAGAAGTTGTTGATTTTAGCGATCTTATAATTTGTATAATTTCGATAGCGATAATTTCCTGTGCGCACATGTTTATAAAGAAAATTAAGAGAGAGGAGAATTGTAGTGGTAGGAAGGAAGATATTTTTTTTTTTGAGGAAGGAATAATAAATGCTGGATAAACGGGTCACATAATAGCTAGTGGAGAATGAAAATAAGATGAGATAGATAATAATGGTGATAAAAGGGTCGAAAAGGGAGGATGGAAATGAAAGTTTTGAATTTGTTGAAATGCTAAAAGCATCTGATGATGATTTCCAGTATGAATGATTGATGCGAGCAATTTACATTTTTCCTCTCCTTTTTATCATTTGCCATTATCACCAGTACAAGTAGGTAAAGTAAATATATTTTTTTACTGGCTTTCAGACCTACAATCGTAGCACGTAAATGAAGCTTTTTAAGTGCAATCTTGTTGAAAATGCTATTTGCGTCATTCAAAGCTAATTTATGATTTTGTTTACTATCACATCTTTGCCTCTTTTCTTTCTTGTCTTTTTATGTTTATTTTCACTAGTTTGATATGATAAATATGAAAAAGAAGTCTTATGTTTTTAAAATTCAGAGTTTCAAATTTAGATTTACTTAACAAAACATGCTGATGCAATTTATACAAGCATCTATCACATTTGCTAAATTCGATGTTATTGATGGTAAGAGGGGAGGCAATGACTGATGTTTGTTCGTTGCTCTAGGACACAAGGGTGGAGAGCAGAGTGGTGAAGAAGGAAATTTGTAAATTTTAATGAAAAGAAGTAGGGATACTGTTTTTGCAGACAACAGTTTGGTGCCGAATACGGCTGCTGTGATCAGGTGGACGTTGAAGTATTGCTACTAACATACTGTCGCAACCATCAGGGCTGTTGCTGGGCCGTTTTGGGAAGTGATAAAGCGTTGACACTAAGTTGTAACCAGTTACGACAGAGCAATATGCAGATGGCAACCATGGTTCGGGCCATTGCACCGGAAGCTGTCCTTCTTCGATCCTCTCGTGTCTCAAGTGCATCCGAATCATACAGATCCTAGCTTTCTTCTCTTCTTCCCCTGGTTATTACTCTTGTTATCGGTTACTTATTTTACCTTTCCATACAAAAGATAAATTTTAATTATTTGTGTTTTCGCAAATTCGGACTGACAATTGAAATGTTAGTCAGTTTTGGCTACAAATATTACCACTCACCTGGAAATTTTCTTATAATAGAGAATGCTATATATAAGGATATTTTACATTCATTTTTTTGAAGCTTTAAAATTCACATTACTGTAAATACAAAGGATACATAATGGGTTGTATATCTTACTATAATAAATCATGTCCAGTGCAGTTCTTGCTTGGGATACTTCTTCTGTCTAGTAAAGATTCCTCTGTTTGTTGCAATTAATTATACCATAGTTTTGTGAAATCGCCAACAATCAACGAAGTGATGCATTTCGATCCATTATTTTGACGGATTTCTTAGTGATTAGTTAATTAGCTTATAGCTTATTTTATTTTATTTCATTTATTCGGTTTTTTTTTTGTTAGATTATTCCATTCACTATTTTTTCTAATCATTTATTTTGACATCGTTTTACCTTGTGATTATAGATACATATATATATTTGTGCTGATAAATTTACATTTCTATATTCTTTCAAGCACCTCATACTTTTAATAACAGGAATTCAGTAAGTTGTTGATTGCAAATCATTTTAACGCCATCCAAAATAAGGGTTTTCAGATGAAAGTCTTGAAAGCAATTAAAAAGGGGACATTCCAAACAAAATAAGTTGTAGTAAATCGTTTCTCATTCCAATGAACAAACAGCCTAAAATCACAAAAAAAGGAGCCTCATTGAGGAAGAGTTAACTGGGCCAAGTTACCAAGTTCATATAACGTAGGAACTACCCTGGAAGTGGAAGTTGCACGATTGCATTTGATTATAATAATAGTATTGATGATATTCTTATCTCTGTTACTGCTATTGTAATTAAGTTGTTAATTAATATTGCTTGTAGCGAAAGTAATGGTATTCGTGCTATTAATTACACTAGTAATATTATATGCAATAACAAGTGGTAATCAAATTACTGGCGATTACTGATCCATATATGCGCATATTTATAACTGTTGTCTTATGCACTGTTGCTACTGCTAATAATATATTATTATTGTTGTTGTCATCATCTTTCCAAACATTTAACGTTAACGTTGAATCGGTTTCTCAAAATTTTTAAGAAAGAAAAAGTTTTTTCCCTGTTGAAGTGGTTGGGATTTGTGTCGATGGTACGGTAATAGATAGCTATTATTACCGGTTGGGTCGTATGACTGTCGGTAACATCGAAAAAGATAATTATTGATGATACTGATAATGACGATGGTGGTGGATATGGTGCGTACATTGAGCATATATGAAAAAAACTTTCCTGATGATTGATAGAAAATAAGAATGAGAATGAAGGAGGGAGAAAAAGATAAAACGAAGCTGGTTAACGGATTATTTTAGTGATAAATTATAATATCGATAACCAAAAAATTATAGTTAATCGTAGTTAGTAATCAGCCACTCCATTTCTTCATTTAACTGCAACTAACCGAAGAAATAAACGATGATGAAGGGGATGAAACAGGAAAGCAATATACTCTTTTAATGCATTTAATATAATAATGATAGCTTTAAAATGGCAATAAAATGTGTACCCACCAATGTATCGTAATTAACAATGATTGTGAAGTCATACTAATCAACAGTCGTTGTCATCATCATCATCATTATTATGATTAATATCAGTGTCAGGATGTATGCATATATAGTTCACTATATTTTTAGTGAAAGTTTACTTTTGTTTCTTCCAACACAGTGATAAGATGATATGATTGATAATCATATACTGTTCGATGACATTTGGGCAACAGGAAAGATGTAGCTGAGGAGGTAGGAAGTTTGACGATTGATGCGCACAGCGAATTGAGGTCGAGTGATGCCTTTCATCCTTGAAACTTGACCCTAGCTAGACAAGTCTCTTCCTCCTAATTCCATTATTCCTCTCTTCTGTCAGTTACAACGAACAAGAAATAGATTTAATTAACATTACCCACGCGCGATTCATTTATCAGTGTCGCAGTGAAGTTGACACTTGCAAGAAATTATGAAATAATCCTCTCCTCCTTCTCAGCCGAAAAGCTGTGATATTATAGCTATCACGACGTCAGAAAGTTGAAAGTTCCTCTCATAATCAGACAAAAAAGAGCGGCGAGTACTAACTAGACTGATCAGCAAGCAGCAGCAGAAATGTTTCTGTTTCTTCTAATTATCACTCATTGTTGTGGAATGCAAAGTGAGCTGCTCAGTAGCAAATCTACACCAACTCGATACGGGTAGTTCCAGTGGAACTAGTTAATTGTTTTGGCAATCGTTCTAGAGAAATGTTTGTGCTACTACTTGCGCACCTCTTGTCCTACTTAACTCCAGCAGAACTGACTCAGTTCGAGAGCAAGCAAACAAATCAATCCCACTTCTAGCCCCAACTTGCATACTGTATTTGCTGTAGGAGACTTGGCTTATTAACTAGTCTTTGAATGAGAGATTGATTCAGAGGAGTCATGTACACACTCAGTAATGGATATTTATTGAAAAATTGCGACATTTTCCAATGGAAATGATAATAACACAGTACTTCTTTACAAAGTAAAAACTTTTGATTCGATTTATTTCATCATTTTCCTCTCACTATCCTATTATCACTATTGAAGTGATTGCTTCAGATCACTTTCTCGATCAAATTCTTCAGAATACAGTAAAAATAGAATTAAATCATTTCCTGTTCAGCACTGAAATCAAACATTTGTGGGTGTTCTTTTTTTGGTATTTTGCAATGTACAAGAGGACAAATAAATTCATAGACAGTTAAAGCTTTGTGAGCATTGCAGTTCAGTGAAAACAATGATTAATTAAGCAATTAACTCCGAAAAAAAGTCCCAGCATGGCATGACTGCTTTTTCCTCTATAGCTTTGCACTACTTTACATTAATTATTGATCGTCACCATTATGACAAAAAATTTTTTTAACTGCGAGTTGATAATTCAAATGGAAACGAATGTCCTTCCAACATGAACGCATAGTTTCATTTTCCATTTCACATTGTCGAAAATTGTGAAAAGTTAATTAGCAGTAATTTTAACTTATCATTCTGAAAGATCTCCATATTTTCTATTATAATATTACTATTAAAAATAACAGCACGAACAGCAATTGGTTAACCTAATGGATGATTCGATGATCCAATTTTTACGTCTCTCATGAAACGCCTTCATTATAACAAATTTTCGAAAAATATTTTTTTAAACTTCCATAATAAAGGACAATTTTCTCTCCTGGTTGCATAAATGATGTACTTTTCATGGATTTTTTAATTTCTTCTTCAGAAATCATTGTAATAAATAGAAGCTGAAAAATCTTGAACAAACAAAACTGAAAGTTGGTTAGAAAAATATCACGATTAAGCAAGGAGATCAGATACATCGAATCCTCCCTTTCTTGGGGCTACTGCTGGTTTTTCCGCTCTAGCAGTTGGAGGTGGTTGCGACCGTGATGGTGGTGGTGGTGCTTGTGATATTCCGTTAACAGCTGATGGAATAGATGGCAATGATTGTGATACGGAGGAAGCTGCATGTTGATGAACTGCAGGAGGAGTGGAAAGTTGTGCACCTGGAGCTGGACGGAGCAGGTAAGGCGAAAATTGCGCTGCAGCGGCCACGGCAGCCGCCTGATGCATGAAGAAGTCGCGGGGAAATGGAGAAGAAGGGAAGAAAAACTCGGCAGCAGGGTGGAACCCGTAATTCTGGAAGAACGGCGCAAAAGGAGGTGGTGGTGGTGGCGGACCGCCGCCGCCTCCGCCCCCGCCACCACCACCACCTCCGATACCAACCGGATGGAACAACTGGAAATTAGCAGCCTCCTTGGATAGCAATCGGTGATTCTGTACAAGCTGGAGGTGTTGCAGATTCTGATTCTGCGACAGCTGATTTTTACTTTGTAATGGCGGATCATCAGCGGTGCTTTGACTGCTTCGGGCTCGTTTCGGAAAAGGTGGCGAATCATCGTCATCCGAACGATCTGAATCCATCGAGCTACCTGCTCGTACAGCCGGCGATTCAGATATAACAGGATCGTCGTTCAGAGAAATCACCGACTTCGAGATGCTGGTAACAGTCGTGCTACATTCCGTCCTATTCATCAATCGTTTCTTTTCACGTTTCCCAGCACCGGCATCACGGAATCCTTTGGCAAACGGATTGTTGTCGATTTTAAGTTGCGTTACCTGCAAAACAGAAAAGCCTCGTTCCCGAATTTCAAATTACAAATAAGCATTCACGATGGATTTCTGATTTTAGATATTCAGCAATTTGCAAAGTAAAAAACTACATGAGAAGCATCATTGTTTTGCAACAGGGACATTTCTTTATGCATCGCGCATTCTGACCCAGTAGATGTTCAAAAATCAGAATTCATTTTTGAACTAGTCGTGATCGAAAGAGAGTGGAAATTGATTTCACTCAGATTGTTTCAGATTTTGCGAATGTCACCCACCATTTTATCCAGAAATATTTAAGTTTAGCAATAACAACAAAATAACAAATGCCTATTTTAATCGGCAAACGATTTATTCAGTTAGAAGAGAATTAAGACGTTTAAGCCAACTCCTCATTTAATTTGTCTCTCAACAGTGGCAATTAAAAATTCCACGAAATTATACTAGTGCACACTTGTTGTCAATGTGAATTCGAACAACATCACAACTTTCTTTCTATCTTACTTGGGCTAAAGTTAAAATTAATCATTCAGTGAAAATGGTAGAGCCATTTTATTTGCTCCCTTGGTGTCTCGTAAAAATAGCACAAAGAGTAGCTTCTTCTCCCCCGTCTTTTCCCGATTATTTGTGCTACTGGTATACACTTAATAGACAATTACCTTGCACTCACATGACAACGCTCAACAACTTCCCTTCCGGCCATTCCCTCGGGATGGCTACTCTCTTTCCGGATCCTCAGTTCAGCTTCTGCTACTCAGAATCACCGTATCCTATCGTATCGAATGTATTGATTCGTCTCTCAACTGAATTTCATGCCAGCAATTCCCTAACAAGTTTTTGTGTATCTCTTTCGGAAAACTTTACCCTTAATGTGACAGCCATCTTTCCTGGATCCTTCATCCTGCTTGGTGATGTTTCTTTCATTCTAGTCGAGAACAAACAAAAGGATAGGCAGTCGATTGGCTACACTAACATAACGTCTCCTCGCCCCTATCACACCCCAGGCAACTCTTCGAGAGACATCTAAGGTGACAGTGATGGAATTGGAGTAACACGGAAGAGGCCACCACAACCTTCTCTTCTTCTATCTGCTACTGTAACATTGGAGTGTACTAAACGGGACACTTCTGTTGCATAGCGTCATATGCCCATGTGGTTTGTATTCGCAGGCATAGCGTACAGGAAGGGGTGTACTGCTTTTGCTAGTATTTCTCCTCTAAAGACATATCAAGATATCTAGAATATTCTTAAGACTCGCTTGATAGTGACTATCTTTTATCACCTCCAAAGGGCTGCATTCTGTGGCTACGAGAAAGGTGTGTGAAACAGAGGATAAGTTATGCCGTAGAGGGAAGAGCAACTGGAAACAGTGGCGGAAATAGATGCAGCAGAGGTAATTAGCAATTACCGAAGCAGCATCAAATATCACTCACAATGAAGTGATAGTAGTTGGTTAAATTATCATCTGCATCAGCATTAGATTGCTGAGCTCCAATCTATTTGAATTTCAATATGTATAAATTATTCTAAAATAAGAAGGATGAGAGTGTCATAGTTTGATATTATTAGCATGATAAATGATAAGAAGAGTTTGGGTTTGATAGCACCGGCCAAAGACACTGAGCTGAAATTGACTGCAGAAATTTTAGATGCATGAGAAGAATGCAAGCTCAGGTAGGAATTGTGCATCTCCCGGTGAAACTCTCAGTGGTGCAATTGACAGGAAGATGTTTAAGACATTTGGAACATATGAAGCGATCAGAAAACCTCTCTGTTCCTGAGTTAATCTGCCGGAAATAATGACACCGTTGTTCATGTATTTCAGTTATGAATGGATCACTCAAGTGCAGCAAATTAATTAAATATCAAAAAAAAAATCAACTACTCAGGCGAAAATATTATCCGTACACGGAGATTTAGCCAACACCTGTTATCATTTTAAACACCAACTAAAATATTGGAGACTAAAATTCTTAGAACGAATTATTTTTTTTTTTTTAAAGCACGAATTAAAATTTCAACTTTCGATTCCAGATAAGAAAATGAAAATGAAGATTAGTTGATGAATATGTTATATTGTGTCAATCATAATGCACAGTTAGTAGCATCTGTTCTCGATGATCAATCTATAACGACACCATAGGCTTAAAATCTGTATCGATATAAAATATAAATTTATTTCCTATTACTGGCCCACTATAACACTACTACTAGTGTCATTACAAATGTCGAAGATTAGAGCAGTTGCTACTGCTTACAACTATCGCGTTGAAAAATGGGTCATAAAATCAATTATCTAAACAAATATTATCGTCAGCACAGCGAACTTTTAAGTACCACTAATATAGGATCATAAAATCAAGAAAAGGAAAGCAAAGTAGAATGGGATTTTTTGACTGCTCTTTCTTTCTCTGAAGAGTAATTTCAAGCAATAAAGTGATAACGATAGCACTTTTTTTTTTACCATCTTTTCTTTTCTTTATTTCTTTTCACTATCAATTTCATTATTCGTATAGATGTATAATGACTATTTATTTTTGCCAACATTTTATCTGTAACATCAGCACTTTCTACCATTACCATTATGTCATCATGCTCGCAATTCATCGACTATTTCCAAGTTTAATTAGCATTAGTACTAATGAATACCATAACAATCGTTGTTTCCACATTCTATATTCCTTACTAATGATGCTATTTTCGTATAAGTAAGTTTCGTTTAATGTTACAACTTACTGAAAATCCAGAAGAATGTAAAGAAAGCATTTCATCGTGATTTATTTTTTTTTTTAATTAACATATTGTTACTGCAGCAATGTGCTGGATTGCAATGAAAGGAAACAACGGAAAATTTCAAAAAGACAAAAAATTAAGGACAGGGACGAAAAATTGTAGTAAAATTTAACTGAAATTTTTTTTTATATTTTCTGGAAATTAAACCAACATTTTATATAAAAGAAAGGACTGAAAAAGAACAGTCAAAAAAAAAAAAAAAATTATCAACAAAGAAAAAATACAGTAAGCTGTCACTTTTAGTAAGTGATCAGGGTGACGTTTTGATTTTGCTGAATGGAAAATTTGTGACAAACATTCCTTTTGCATAAGAGTGGAGTTGATATTTTTTGCAAAAAAATATTGTCATTTTATTAATTAATTCTGGTCCCTTGTTTCCCAGTTGTATTCCTAATTGTGATTATTTCTTCTCAGACTTAATCTCTGGAAAAACTTCGTTCTTGATCTTCCCACTTCCTACCTCCACTTCGCTACAATGACTGCAATGTGAGGGTCAATAAAGCACCTTAAAAGTATGGGACAACAACAACAAATCAGGTGCCAAGGAAGTTGAGGTTTGCATCAGTAATAAACTAGTCTACAAGAGCCGCACTTAATAAACTAGACTTTGCTTCTTTTCATCGAGTCGAGAACAAGTGGACGGAAAGTGAAAGTATAAATGTAATAACCGTGCCTTAATAGTGCTATATTTTTCCCTGATTTCTTTATATACTGAAATATTTGCCCTATATATATATGTTTTCAAATTCGCATCACCCTGAAGTGTAAGTGTCAATTTGAAGTTTTTGATTTAACAGATATATAGCGAAAGGAAACCAAATAATTTCAAGATATTATCTCTTTTTCACAGTTTATTTTATCACTAAAAATCGGAACAATTTTACTGCTATTGTCTTCCTTAAATATGCCAGGACTCAAATTTCAATTTCTTAGTAAAAATTCGAATAATCTCTTTTTTTCTTTTTCTCTTCTATTTGCAAAAAGTAAGCAAATTTTTAATAAAATTTGGAAAGAATAAGGGGTAAATATGATTGGATGTCTCAAGAAAATGAAAAAGAAAGAAATTTTTTTTTGATGTGTCATTGAACTGTTTCAAAATATATATAAGTGTGTGTGTGTGTGTGTGTGTGTACGTCTCCTTCATATATTCATATAAATTTTGTGGACAATTTTGTATGAGATGAACTGGTGGTGGCGTTTGATTTTACGATTTAATTACTCATATTTTCGAAATTTCGTTTTCCACCGATTAAATGTGAAAAATTTTCTTCTTAAGAAGAGGACAATAAATGATGCAACATGCGGGGAGGAAACAGACAAGTAAGAAAAGAGGGGGAATCAAACGGATTATAATTACTCCAATTCCATTGTAATTTTGCTGATAAACTAAGAAAGTTAATGAGATGGATGAAATTCCCAAAAGTTAGAAGGGGGCTTACAACGACATGTGAAGAATTGAAAAGAGAAAANGAAATTCCCAAAAGTTAGAAGGGGGCTTACAACGACATGTGAAGAATTGAAAAGAGAATTGCAGCAAACGGGAAATAAAGCAAAATTTGCATATTATCATTTGAACGAATGTGCCTAGAGAAAAAAATAATTCTAAGGCTTTTAATATACCATTCTCTTTCTTCCTAATAGAATATACTGGAACAGTAAACCATTTCTGCATAAATTATCTTGCTGTAATTAAACTTGATGGTTATGCAAGCCTTTAGCTTGGAATTTTAGACCGCACTTCTCATATATAGACTCCTATGATCATAGAGTTTTAAAACGCTTCATTTATTTGTTCATGTGCTACTTAACGAAACGATAGCAAAACAATGAATTCGCCTATTTCTGAACTCATCACGGTACAATAGAACTATAATCGTGAGCTTATTTAATAAAACAAATTTTTAGCTTCTTGAATGAAACGATGACAAATGAAAATGATAATGCAGATGCAATTAGTGCCTTGCTGTAATTTGAGACAATTAATTAAGGATATACGGCAGTATGCTTGATTGATTGCTGTTATGGTTTGTGGTTGTTATGAGGGTAATTAAATGGTGGAGAAAATGAAACGACAAGCAAACAATTGTTGGAATAAGAAAAAAGCATCAAGTAAGAATTGAAAATATTTGAATGATCTAAAGCAAAATAAAAAAAGAGGCCCAACTAATTTTAATGAATTTTAATTGTTGAACTTGAATTAGAAAGTGAAGTAGGGCGGGAAGTAAAAAGAGGTAGAAGAGATGACAGTTTGAACTTAATTAAAGTGACTTGATGAATGAAGCAAACCTTTTCATTCTGATACGCGGTGACAGCGATAAATTCAGTCTCCTTGAAAACAAATGTTCGAAACGTTGAATACGGCAAATTGATAAGCTCTGCACACCGGACGACATGTAACCGCGGTTGGTACTTATGCATTGAATTCAAAATAGTCTGAAAACTTTGAAGAGATTGAAGCATTTCTGAAGAAAGTCTGGTTTTTCTGATTTTAAAGCTGTTTCATTTCCGTATTTTTTGATGTGTTTTCTTATTTATTAACTTCATCATTTTTACGCCAACAAATATTTCTGTTCTGTTTTCCTTAATGACTCATTTGAATAATGTTTTTTTTTTTTAACAAAATAAGATTTCAAAAATTAATTATCAGCCATAATTTTTAAGAGACAAACATCCCTAAAATTAATTGAAAAATAATTTAAAAATTAAGATAGCAAGTTAATTTTCAAGTTTGTCTATAAAAGTTGAAATTAGCACCAAATTTTTTGAGAAAAAATTTCGCCGATAATATTGCTTCATCCCTCTCTTTTTTCTTCTTTTTTTTCTTTTCTTTTCTTTTTTTTTCTTTTTTTTTTTTAAATATCCGCCATTCCTTGGCAAATTTTGTTTCGGTTTTCAAATTCTATCACTAATAAATCATTGAGCTAACAAAACATCCTTCCATTTGCTAATTTTTTTTTGTGAAATGCCTGAAAAACCTGCTAAAATCCGTGTGGTAACTCCTACAACAACACATTTTCTTGCACCCTTTAAATTGCTGTAAACATACTGCTTCATTCTCAAAATGCTATCTCTAATTACAATCACTGTGAAATAAAAATTGAACTGAGAAGAAAAAAGATGGCAAATAAATGAAGTTCATCAACTGAAGATTGCAACGGAAAAATTTTTTATGTGTGATTAATTTTTCAACAAATTGAAGTTTCTTTTTTTGAACCCAATAATTATAATTATTAAGTGAAATAGAAACTTTAAAATAATAAACGAAAGTATATAGAGCAATTAGCTAATAATAATCTAAGATAGCACTAGTAATTATAATGATGGAAAAGACGATAGTAATTTTAGGTCTTGACAAGTCAATCTTAGGCCAATATGTTTTTAAACTATCCAAAAAATAAGTGATCGTTGAAAATGAAGAATTCATAAAACACTTTAACCCTTCCCCACTTCTCATTCCTTCCTCAATTTCTATCGTAATACAACAATCAGGTTATCATTATCAGTGCGCCATTAGTAAGAGCAGTCTCGAGAACAGCTGTTGTGTAATGCCGGTGTTTAAGCATTGTTGCTTCATTAATCTTGTGAAGTGATGAAACCACCATCTTGACAATCCGACACTCTCGGGAACCTCAACTTAAGCCTCTTCTCCCTTCATTTAAATCCCACCAAGATCGACACATTTTTAACAATTTTTAGCAAACAAAAAGAGAAAAATAGCTTCTAAAAGGAGGCACTTGAAAAAGAAAAGAATAAATGAAATCAGCAATTTGGAGTAAATAAATATGATATGACGCAAACTATCTCTCAGATCTTTCAAAGTGAAGGAAAGATATAGTCACTTAATAATAAAAGGACGAATTTTTTGGAAATAAATTTTAATATGGCAAAGTTTTCTTTGAATAAATTTCTGAATCGTTTTATCCTTTCTTATCATATTGCTTTATTGAATTGAATAAGTCCAAATTTTTTTTTCTTATTAAATAATCAGAGCTAATTCTTTCTTCTCCACGATAATAAGCATTATCAATAATTCCTTCATGCGATTTCCTAATAAATGAGTGGATTAACTCTGTTTGGTCTGAAACTGTAAAGCTTTGTAGTGTACCAAAACTGCACAATTTCATGTGTTGGCCAAGCCAGCTTTAGTCTGTAAAGTGGAGGGACGAGGATGTCGTCAAACTGTCGTAAGCTCAGCAAAGCAAGGGTGAAGCGGGCGGAATAAAGTGAGGAAAGTTGTACCACGGTGACAGCCATCAATCAACTTGGTTCGGCCACCACAGAATGGTTCACGAGCTGCGATATGTACCTCAGGTTGTTCCTATGATACATCGAGCAACAGCTGTCGCCTCACTCGGACACTTGACAAGCAACATGTCGCAAATTATTTGGCCAAATTATTTGCTTCACAGTGCTTGGCGAGTGGAATGAAGGAGGGAAATGCTTTTTGAATAAGTATAAATGGAAGTTTCAAAAATATAAGGCATTTCATCTTACTACAAAAGTTGGTTGAATTTTCTATAAGTTTCTATTATCCTGCAAAATTTGAATTTTTCATTTTTTAAAAATCTGAAACAAGGGATGGGAAAACCAGAAATGATCCATAAATTTGATTAATATTATCAGATTAGAAATATTTTAACGAAAAAGAACAAACTTTACCGCCCAAATGATTTTTATCATTTTAAACTTTCCTTAAGTGAAAAATAAATTTCACAAAAAAATTTTCACTGTCATTTTATCCTTCTTCTACATATTAGAAGTGACAGTTTCACAAGTTTGGAAATATTCAGACGACTTTTCAGAAAAGAAATTCAATTAACTTTTCGTTAAACAAATCCTAATAGATTTTCTTTGTCTTTTTCGTACAGTTAGATAAAAGAATTGGAGTGGAAAATTTGTTTGTTAAGTGTTAAATAAATGCGTCAAATTGAGTAATCGTTAACGAACAAAATTTAATTGCAAAAAACTGCCATTTTTTTCTTTTCCAGGCGATAAAATAACAGGGAGGTAATAAAGAGAGAAAGAGAGAAAAAATTTCAGGTTTTTCAGTCTTTTATTTTAACTTTTTTTACCTTTTATCTTTACGTTTTCGTTTTGTTTTGCTCGGTCGTTAAAAATTTTGAAACAAAGAACTTTTAAGGTGTGAAATTCGATTAATTAAACTTTCCTTTGAGGTTAGATCCGAAAATGATTACAGAAACAAATTGAATGGAAAGAAAAGCAAGGGAACAGAAGTTGTTAACAGGTTTTGTCATTAGCCCACTGGTTAAATTAATTAATTAATTGATTAGCAGCATCATGTGGCCCTCTGGTCATTGCCACTATTTTAAGATAGAAATGATAAATTTGGATAAAATTCTTTTTTTTTTTTTTTTTTTTGAAAATCAAAGAATATAGCACTATGAAACATTAATTCGGAGATGATTAACCATGCTGTGTGAAATTTTTTCCGTTATAAGGAATCAAAAGGAAAGTCTTATAAAATTTTCTTTTAATTTATGCTGCTTTTTTGTGACAATTACTTTAAAGCAAAGTTTCAACACGAAAAGAAATAAAAAAATAAGTAATTCTCTTCATTTGGCTTATTTAAAAGGGCATAAAACATCACTTGCATTTTTTGTTCCTCTTTTTCAGAATTTTCACGACGATTCTGCTCCTTAATAAAACCCTTTTAGGAATAAAGGATGCAATGAACTTGAATTTAAGAATAAGGAATTTTGGTTCTAAGAAAAGTTTTCATCAAAGTCATATTTTCCCCAAACAATGCGGGAATGAAAGTGATAATAGCAATATGATAAGTTTAAAAATGATGCAAATTAATGCAACAGTTAAATATAATGATAGCAAATTAGCTATACATTTAGCTGTTTTGAATTTCATAAATTTTGACTCCTGCTACTAACTTCATCAAAGTCTATGAGCTAAATTTTATGAATTATCAATTTGCTTTAAGTAACTAAATTTGAAACAAGAAAAAGGATAATTGCTTTTCAATCGCATAGTTATTTTGACAATTTAAAATTCAAATAATAATTTAAAATGCATAATCCATACTTATTTCGATGGCAGACTCAGGAACAAAATTTCCTCGAATAAGATAAGATAATCGAAAATAAAACTTTTTTAAGGCAAGAAATCAGAAGCAAACTTATGCTGAAGAAAAACTCTCAATGAAACAGATAACCAAAAAGAAAAGAAAAGGAGAATTAGGTTTATTGACACTTTCATATGATTGTAAATTGTTGTTTTTACTGAAAGAGTCTGATTGTCTAAATATAAGAATATCTTGACTAGTGTTTGAAAATCTGACAAAGGGAAAAAATAACTCTTTTCTTATTTGAAATGAAAAAAGCGATGAAATTTGTTGATGGGTGTTATAAATGAAATATATTTTAAGGCGTCAGATGTTGTTTCACTTTCTCCCATCTTTTTCACCGTCAAAATTTATTTAACACATTGAAAAAAGATGCGGCATGTTGTGGCTGAAAACGAATGAGACGATTCAAATCGTTCGTTAAAGTTAAACTTTAAACTAGCCTATCACCCGATCAATCAGTTCCTCCTATATCTCAGTATCGAATTGTTTTTCCATATCGCCAAGTGTTTGACAATCACTCAAAGAAAAATTACGACACAAATAAGAACAGCTCTAGCTATAGGAATCAGTCATGCAATACGTTTAGAACATATTCATTTTTTTCTTTTGTCAAATCTTACAATATTATTTTAGGAAATTTAAATGACATCGATAATCAATGATGTGTAATAATAATGATAATTTAAAATCAAGCACCAGTGATGATAAGAAATGTAATGGTAAACTGATTATGATTATAGAAACTATCATTTTAATCATGTACCCTTAAAATTTTGTTGCTGTTTAACCCTTCCATTTTCAACTAATGTATCGCTATATTATTATTTTTCACTGTTTAATATTATTGTTATAAACTGTTTACTATTGCTATTACTATTGTTATCGTTTCTTATCATTATTATTATCATTTCCATTATTAATACTACCAATAACACAATCGTGATCCTTATCATCTGCAGCTATTGTTTGGCAGCATGATTTTGACTGAAACATATGCAGACAGTTATCTCATCTTATCATTATCTATGCTTGTTATCATCTCATCATCACTATCATCTCTGCTATCAAGCTTATCTTTGTCATTGTTACAGCTGTCAATTATTGGCCCCGTCATCATTATATTGCAAATTATATCGGCCCTAAACTTCTATGGAATTTATAATTTATAGGATTAAAGGAAAACAGACAGAGGCACAGTGGCAAAATTTGAACGACAGACGGAAAACAGACCACTTCTCCCTCAATCTTGCTTCCTCCTAGTACACACACTTCTGCTATGTCACAGACAGACAGACAGACAGCAGTAGACGGTGGTGACGATTATTCGATGCCGTCTTATGGTGCAATTACCGTAAGACAGATAAATGTGGGAGCCGATTTGACTGTGAGGAGAGGACGGTTGTCGTTTCATAGCAATTAAACATTTCTGTAAAATTACAACTTCATTAAGTGAGCGGGGAGGACAGGAACACACTGATAACATGTTCCGAGTTACACTGATATCTTTGATTCCACTAATCAGTCATTAATCGTCGTTCGGCTTATTGCCTTTTCCAATACTATTCAATGTATCAACTAGAAATAAAGTTGATGTCACTTGGCGAGCGAAATAATGAAGTCTGATGTTACAAAAAATTTCAATCCTTCTTAAAATGACTATTATTATGACGTCAAAGAATCACGTGATAAATGATAACAGATTGTTGCACTCCGTCTTTCAAAAGTACATCAAACTATCCGCATAAAAGCAACAGCTCGGAAATTTCCTGAGAGCTTCTCTTTACTACTAGGCTCCGATCGATATTCCCTTCCTTCTCCCGAGAAACCCTGCAAGATACCTGCTCGGAGGAATCACATTCATCCGCTCGGTGCGAACCGTTGTTTCATTGCAGTTTTCTTTCTGCCACATCAGTCATATTTTGATGCGAATTAAAGGAGTGCTGCTGCGGTGAAGCTTGAATTGTTCGTAATGGCAAGGTGTCTATTTACACATCTGCTACAAAACTCTTCTTCCTACTAGCAGGAGACGGTGGCCCGGAGTGAAAGGTACCGGTGTTTCTGATTATTCGTTTGCTTGCTAGCTAGTTTGCTTTGTTGGCTTACTTGCTCTGCTTCAAAGTGTTCACCGCCAATTCGATCTCCTCTGTGTCGCCCCTCGCCCGACAAATCTTGCAGTGTCCAGCAAACAATCATCTTGGATGAACAGGAGGAATGCAATGCTGCCTGCAACTGATCCCCCCAACAGTAGCACAGCAATTATACAATTATTAAATATTTCGTCAAAAACCAAAATTAATGACTGCCACAGATTCGCGTAATAATTAGTTTGAAGTTGGGAAACTTCTGCTAAAATTCACAAGCAAAACTAATTGGATTTAAGGCTGCTTTCTTTCCTTTAGAATTGCAAAATAGAAGGTATCCGAGTCTGATGAATTATCAAGAAATCTAATTTTGAAAATTCACAGCAGCTTGCTTTTTCCATAAATGGACGGCAGCACATAAATTGAGAAAAGAATGCTTAGAGTGAATCGAAAAAAAAAAAGAATTATAGTTGAATAATATAATTTCCTTGTTTGCATTTCAATAAAAATTTGCAGAGTCCGAAATTTCATTAAGCATTCAAATATAAAACAATTAATTTCGGGAATACGACATCAAGTTTTACCTTCAATAACAAAAGAGTCCATACTAATTTCATTTATCACAATGAATTATGACTTGTAAAACTACTCATATATTACTTATCTGTACTTAGTTATTTGATCATTTGCCTATTTATTTACTGCCAATAATTTGCGGTCGATATTAAAATAAATACAAATAATATCATTATAAATACTAGTAATTGATTCTAGAATCAACAATGATTTATCACAAATTTACGTCGTTGAAAAAGCAAAAAAACAAAAGTGAAAAAAAAAACCACTTTTAATCTGTAATACATCTTTTCTGGACAAAATACTTGCATTTTACAAAAAACTTCCAGCATTTCAATTAAAAAGAACACTCAAAAAGTTTTTTTTTTTCTCTAAAAATTTGTCATTTTGCTCATTTATTTCTTATGAAAGAGTTCAAAAAAAAAAAAAAAAAAAATGGGATAAAACCTTAAGAATGATATTCACTAAATTACTTTATTATTTGTTATTTTCCACTAAAACAAGAAGTTGTAAAGAAGAGAGCAAAGATGAAGTGAAGTTACCTGTCATCTATAAGTAATTTCTCTACAGAAAAAATAATTATAAATTTGTCAAATATTTAAAAGTAATAATTCATTTAAAACTTCTCTCATTTCTGATTCTTTATTATTTACTTTTTTCTTCTTTTCTTCTTTTTTAAATTGATTCAGTTGGATATGGCTAGCATCTGTAACAACAAACCTTGGAAGAATTTCTGTTTGGCCTAAGGTTTTTGTTTGGCCCAAACAACAACAAAAAAAAAGAAAGCGCCATTCCTCTTTGTTTAAATTTTTCTGGCAAATTTGAAGAGAAAGAGAGAAGGAATGTGAAGAAAAAAGAAAATATACAAATTTCTAAGATGAAATTACAATCTTTCTTCAAGGATTGGCCAATATTATCAAAATGTTCTGCATCTTTCGTGTAAAGTAACACGATTTTCCACAGTTATAAATGCATAAATTGTAAGTTGAATTTGAAAGTTACTGCATTTTGAGAAAAGTAAATAAGAATAAACCTGTCGCAAAAGCTTCTAGCAAAGAAAATAAAGACTCACAAAGCCATGTTTATCGGAGATATTGTTTGTTAATTTCAGTTTATGGAAATTCGCTCCTTTTGCCATCCAATGCTCACCGGTTGCTGGACTATCCGGATGTATATACATTCGCTTTGGCATTTCCGGGTCAGCTTTGCCAGCTACCATCCATCGAGAATTATGAAATTTGTAACGGCATTCATCAGCCGGTACAATGTCCATTAACAATATATACTTCGAACGCTTATCCAGACCGGAAAGCTTCACTTTAAAAGCCGGAAATATTCTCCTGCAACAAGTAAAGATATAAAGATTACAATTTGAAAGGCATAAAATGTTAAACTTTTAGCAAATTACCATGACTATAAAAAAGCCCTATTTAATTTTTTCGTGGCTTTCTCCTTGAATTCTAACTGAGTCAAGATTTTAAGAATTGATTTCATTATTTGCAAAGCCTAGTATTGCCAATATATAGTTCCAACTAACGGAACTTTTGCAGTTGAATAATACACACTACTGCTACAATTCACAAATTTCTTGTTAAAATTTTATATTAATGAAAAATGTGAGCTTTTTCTCCCGCTATAAAGCCTTTCTTCTAATTAACAATTAGAATAAATTAGTTTCAACATTCCAGTACTATGGCATAATTATTGACATCACAACTATTAATTACAGAATGTTTTATTCCTCAATTGGCAATGCATCATTGCAATATTATTGAAGTGCAAATTGTAAAAACAGTAACAACTGTTATTCATAAAGCGCCAGAATTTAAAAAATTTCTAATAAATTTTGATCTTTTAACTAATCAACGGCAAGTAGCAGCGATAATAGCTAAAAAATTCATTTTTGTTCCGTACTAACGCTTTTCTGAAAATTGTATTTCTCACTGAGAAAATGTCAACCAGATAAAATCAGTAAAATTAGTCCCGTCGCATCGAAGAACCTTTTCTTTGATTTTCTCTACCCTACAACTTCTTAAGTTCAGTATCTTTCAAATTCAAATGAAATGTTGAAAATTGCACAAGAAAAGAAAAAAAGCTGTCAGCTTTCAAGTAGCGCGATAATATGGAATAGGAATTACAGGTAGGTTTTTTTCGTTCAAAAAGAAATTTCCGTTACTTTTGTTTAAATTATTTCGAATTAAACGAGCAATTCTTACTAAGATTAGTCATTTGAAAATGTCATTAATAAAGTAAATCATAACAAGAACTTTGATTTATATCATGTATAAGAAACCACTACATACTACCACTTGCTTTTTGACGCAAGTTTCATTTCAGTAAATTCGATCCTCATTTTCATTAGTTTACAATAATTTTTTTTACAATATAATTTAATGATAAAATGATGAATTTATTTTTACTGAATATTCCGCATAATTATCTGGAAAAATAAAAATTATCTTGTGTTCATATTATTTGATGTGCAACTGCTAACATAAAAACTTTTCTTCAATAGTAAAGAGGCTACATTCTTATTTGGAACTATTTTGCCACGCCTATGCCATATATTATCATTATTTGGGCTTCTTTCCATCAAAGTAATGGAAAAATTTTACTCATCATGATTACCCAAGTGAGAACATCTTCATTTTCAAGATCAATAAAAATGGAAAATGTTCCATACATATGTTATATATATATATATATATATATATATATATATATATATATATATGTATAAAATATATATATTATTC
>RCAB01000771.1:0-20424 GCA_003640385.1 Setaria digitata | reverse complement strand
TTCAAACATGAAGAAAATATACAACTCCCGACTTGTGAATTTCACCATTTCCTACATGTTATTAGTTTCCAGTGTAGCTGATCAGTAAAGATAAGTGATAAGTGAAGGTAATGAATTGATCATAATATTTAGATTTGGTTATTATTGTTGTTATTATCACTGCGCTTAAGTTCAAGTATTTGTTGTCTTGTTTTCTGTACAGAATAGAAAGTGTATTTTGACGAAATATTTCGAACTAAAGGAAATGTACTTGGAACTGAAGAACTGTTCATCATTCAGAAAAAAGTACAAAATATTCAGTAATCACATCCAGGTAGACTTTGTTATGGAATGTAATAATTTTGCCTGTGATATTCATAAAATGTTATGGACATGTGAAAATGAGAACTGACAGTGAAGCCTTGAAGCATTTCAGGCTTTTATTTAGTGGCGGGACTTTTCTTTCGTGTGCNAGGCTTTTATTTAGTGGCGGGACTTTTCTTTCGTGTGCAACAGTTCAATACGGTTTCTTCCTTGAACATCAATTCTTATCAGCAAAGTTTGATAATAAATTCGAATCCGTTCTACCAATATTATTTTTTATGCCAAGGTATTGTTAAAATATTTTATCAAAATTTTAAATCATTCTTTTTAAAGTTATTAAGCTATACTCTATCCATAGTGGTGCAAATCATTAAAAACTCATATCGAAATCTCGATGACTGAAACGAGGGGCTATCAGCAAAATGAATGTCGCAATTGTAGTTAGGAAAAAAATGCAGCAAAAAAAGAACCGATCGAAGAGAACCGAAATGCGATTCCATTCTTCTACCAATTCATCGTGATTGTTTTCATTTTCAATCTGTTCCATCTGAAATTGGCGCAAATTTCGGTCATTTATAAAGTTTGTTTCTAATTTCTTGGAAGATTCATGTTTATTTGAACATCTTTTCATACGAAGATGTGTATTCATCGCTCCTTAATGAATTCTAGCAATTTCTCTTCCACGTAAAAGACGTCTAATTACACGTAAAAGAGCAAATTTTAAATTGCTTTCTGTCTCATAATTAATGCTTTTGCTCCAAGCAATAATAATATTACAGACACTTTAATGAATGTTTTCCTATCAACTGAAATGTCCGTAGAACATTAGATGAAGAGATAATTTAAAAAAGGATTAATACGATCACTAGTCGATTTCTTTAATATATTTAATTGAAAATTTTTTTTTCTGAAAAATTCAATGGAAAAAAAAAATGTAGATTACAATAATTTCGTCCATCAAATCTTTCACGGTGCCAGAATTTTCTTTTTTTTGGCGCATTTTTGGTGCTGTTGTACCAAATAAACGTCCGAGAATTCGATATGCAACAAAGTTTAACCAACATGGTGGTCTAAATGCCACATATTTAACAATTTGTCAACAAAAAAACAAACAAATAAAATTTTATGATTTAAGGTTTAATTAGTGACCTGCAATTTCGTTCAGCATTATGCCTCATATTCAGAACAATTACGGATAGACAAACACTTAAGCCTGATATTGCCATTATTCCCATCAGATAAATCGCTAAAACCAGTATTTTAAACGAAATATCTATCGCTAAACAATTTATACAGAATTAATAAAAATTCATTTGTTATTACAAAATGCATTTACCAATCTGATCTGATCTAGACCTAGCAAAGGTCTAATGTTGCAATTCTGAAGCTAATTTCTACCACTAAATGAAAAATAATAACTACCTTTAATAAATAAAGAAATAGCAAGAATTTTTTAAAACCATTTTTTTCGCCGCTGATAATTATTCTCCCTCCTAAAATCTTAATCTCTGGCTGGAAAAGTAATTTAACAATTTTCTTCCGCTCCTTAAAATTTGTTTATTTTTTTTTTCGTCCTCAATAGCTCACATCACATCACGTCAAGTTCAGTGTAGACAAAGATTTTTAGTACTTTTATATTTGACTTTTGAATTATCAATTGCCTATTTTGAGATTTGAATTTTTCAAAATCGATATCATCGAAACATTTATCATTTATCACTGACCAAAAGTTTTTTCTAATTTTATGAAAGTTTCACCGATTAACGGAATAACTTCCGATGTTTCCGGCATATTTTCAGCAATATTAAAACTGAAAACGGAATAAGCTAGCAATACCGTCAAGCCAAGTGTTATTTTCTCACCACTTTCACATGGCAATATGAATTGCATCATTGTTAACATCTGAAGTGAATTTTTGACCGTAACATACAACATGCCTACTATATCATAAAATGCATTATATTACTGTAGCATAGACTATCAAACTGTAACATGTATTAGTACGTCTCATTTAATAAATGTTTTTTGGTAGCGAAATTCATTTATAATAAAATTTACTTTTCAGTTTCTATTTTCACCATCTAGTAGCTCAGTCGAGCTTCGTTCGTAAAATCTAAGCAAATTTATTTCACTATCTAACCTTTGATTTAGTGTAATTTTAACATTTATCGATAACGAAAAACAAAAGAAATTAATTATATTAATACCTGTACTTTCTCATTAATATCTGTTTTCTAATGCATTGCAACTTACAGAAAGCATAAAACAAGGTGCGATAATATTATAAATGAAATAGAGTACTCGTCGTCGCAAATGTAATTCGAATACAATTGTTGGGAAGACGGCTTGTCGACCACGAATTACCTAAGGGTAATTTTAATACTTATAAAGTGTCTCGTACTATTTCAGTTAATTAAATATCAATCTGAGGTAAGCACTAATTAAGCAAAAACTTTTGAGGTAAGTAATAATTAAGTTTTATAACACGCAATGTATATAACTAACAACTTTTCGAGTGCGATTTGCAACAATTTCCCATTCACCGTTTTCAATAAATGAATCACGTGTAAATGGATTTTTACCGTCGTAACGTTCCATAATTTGCACATCCAATTGCGACTGATCGTATATCCCTAAATTACTGTAACTGATTAAGAATCAAAATAAGCGATTTGGTTCTGTAAAGGCAGCACTCAGAAAATATCCATTTTTGCAACATTTCTTTCGCGTATTTCACTGTTACAAAGAAAAATTCATTATAACTGGCTAGATTTTTTATGGTTACTGTATAAAATATTTAAACATTAGATATCAAACAAACTGTAGTGCCATCATTTTAATGGTTGATAACATGATGTAGCAATTTTATCAGAAATTTTTAAGCAGTTGATGACAGTTTTGTGATGTTACAATTAGTTTCAGAAATAAAAAATCAGATTAATCAAAACCTAACTAACTTTTATTATTCCAAATTTAAAAACTTTAGTATGATTAGATTTAATTACTTAGCTCTATTGTATATAATTAAATTTTAAGTTTTTTTTCTTTTTTTTTCAAAGAAGTTTACCATGTGAGAATGTAAGAAGTTATTTATAATATAGAAATCGATGATTTCCGATATGTTAAATTATATATATCACATGTATCGTCCAGAACTTTGAAATATAATTGGATGATCTAGTTTAAAATTAATGAAACAATAATTACATGAGCCAAATTCGAGAATGCAGAACTGGTCATCGAACGGGAAATATCGGACATCCAACTTACATATTGAATAAACTTTTGCTGGAGGTGCCCACTGTGCTGAAAATATAGTTCAACATTTTTCAGCAAGAAAATTGATGAACAATACAGGTAGAGACTTATTAGTCTCGTCTGTAATAAGACTGTTGCTGCACTGATATCTCATAAAATCAAACTTTTTTGAAGTTTATATTTCATAAAAATACAAAAAGTTATTTTCAATTTTCAGTTTCAGCATGTCTCACTAGCAAATCAATATAATTTAAAAAACAAATAAATAAAGATCTAAACTTACTGTCGCCATTGTTTAGAACATGAAGGTTAGTATCAACAAAGCCACGTGAAAAATCTCGTGCACTAAAAAAGGATGCTTGGAATTTTACGTGGAATTCATGGAAAATTTAGATCAAACAGGAGAAAAAAGAATGTGAACAGAAAATGTTACTCAGAGAAAAATCACGAGAAAATCAATTAATTAATTTTGAACTGAATCGTTGATCTAAATTTTTTTATCAATCTCTATTTCTGTTCTTTATTCAGATAATTCCACTATTTAAATTTTTGATTGAAGATTTACTTGTAAAGTATAAAATTGGAATATCATTTCAATTTTATATTATTCCATTCATGAACTATAATTTAAGAACGTTGAAATATCAATAAAGAAATTAAAAGTGATGATATAAACGAATCACTGAGAAGATTAAATTGTGAAATTATAACTTGTTATAAAGGACAATATCTGGTGTCCACAAATACTTTGTCCCCAATGTTAATTTGCTAATATTGCCAAATTCGATTGGATCCCATCGAATTCTCTCGTCACGCCAACTTTGTTCCACCCAAACATTTAATGTAAGCACTTGATTTCGTTCATCCTTTAAAATGAGAGGAAAAAAACATTAAACAATGATTTGTGTAGTTCTGATAAATGGAAATTCGTTTAGCACATAATTACTTGTTCTTTGCTTATAATTGCGCAATAATTCTTTTTTTCTTTTTAAATTCCTTATTTTAATTAAATCTTTATTTTTTGTTTGACACTAAAACAATTTTGAAATTTATTAGTGGAAAAAAAAAATATGAATAGTTGTCACCCAGCGGCATCTGAATCCCATGATAATTAAATATGGTCAACAAGAAAGCTGAAAGATTTTTGACGAATATGTTCTATTACCATAAATGGAAGAAATTTTTTTTCTTTTTTCCAATTTTTTGTTTGAAATGGAAATTGAATTTTTTATTTCATTTCTTTGGCTTCTTCTTTTCATCTGAATAAAGCAGAAAGTTCGGGCAGGCGAAAGAAAAATGAAATAAGCTGTTCATGTGCTTAATTCAAATAGTTAAGTTTGTACATGTTTGTGTTGGCTAACTTCTTTTTTCAACTAAAATATATTTTGCTTTTCTTTTTTCTTTTTTTTAAGCAATATATCGATTTCTTCTAATTTCTCTTGTTTTTAAAATAGTTGAAGTTTGGAATTACAAAGGAAGGCTATGATGTGACATCCTTACAGAATATTAATTTGCCGGATTCGTATTAGATACCTATTTTGTAGCTGGTTAAATTAAGCTTGTTCAGAAATGACAAACTAATTCATCTCGAAATTTACAATTTAAATGCAAAATTAGCTAGTGATGAATGAAATGCTTATATTTCATCTAGTAAAGTAATTGGATAATAGTCAAATTTTCATTTCATCATATCTTTAATTGCTTTTTTAATTTACATAAAACAAATTTTCCTTATGTCATCTTTGTAGTAAACAAAAACATATTACGATATTGAAAATGTGTGTAAGTGTAAGACCCATGTAGACATTTACAACGGTGCTAGCATTCCAAACTGGTCTTACGGAAACGTCGTAATTTTTGATAATATGTTTAAATAAGCGCTGTTCATCATTTATCCCAAACTGTTTCAGGTCCTCATCTGAGATTTCCTTACGATCCGGGATATCCGGTAGTTCTCCTGGAAAAGAGCTGACATTTCTTATGTTTCAAATTAAAAAAAAAAAAACTAATGAAGGATTTAAGCTTAAAATGTTGGAGTGAATAATAAGAGTAAATTTCAGAAAAAAGAAAATTATACCATTATCACTTATAATTATAAATAACAATGATTTTAATAACATGCAAAACGCCTGTAAATTATAATTTGTTAGCCTAATTAATAGTGCTACAAATTAAACAAACTGTTTGAATTGAAACTCTATTTGGTATGGCAATATCAAGTCTGCATTATCAAAGTTCTCACTGACAACTGTACAGTCCCGCTGCTCATTACTTTGTGTATTGTCAGTGATCACTAATTGAAATTTCCTGATCAGTCAAATTTGCTGATAATTCGGAAAACATACTGGCTGCATGAGCATGCGCAAAAAGGACAGAAATGCAGAATAAATACGTGATTGTAGGAGTAACTGAATGCTGGATATTGTGAAGTAATCTTGCTGCTAGGCTTCTGCAGAGTGGAAGATTGATAATGGAAGAGCTGGACAGCAAGGCCCATCCTTCCATATCTAACTGATATGATTTTAAAACTCTTGGCTTAATTGCCACATCACTTAATGGCAAGTCTGCAACAACGAAAAATTTTGTGTGTGGCATTTATCTAAATTACTGACGGAAAAGAGATTATCAGAAATTAGCCGTAATTAAATGCAATGAACTGAAACAATCCGTGTATCGAGAAATAAGAAATAATAAATTTTTTCAAAGCTTTTTTTTAAAATAAATTTTTGGTAACTTTTTTTTATCAAAATTACAATGGAAATTAAACAAATTTCTTTATATTGTTTACAGCACTGATTTATCATTCCTTAGATGCATTTTTGCGAAGGATAATCTTCTTTCCATAAGTAAATTATGAACTAAAAAAGCACCTGTCCAAACTAGATGTTAGAATAAAATAGATTTCAAATGAATTTCTCTCATATAAATTGGTTATATTTTGATTTCTTCATCGGAATCCAGGGCCTGTTAGGATATGAAAAGAAAAGAGTAATAGATTACGGATAATTTCAATTATAGAATGAAAATCAAAAAGTTAGTAAATTTATCATTTTATTATGCAGGTGTTTTGTCTCCATTTTTCACATAAATTTATTTTAAAAAATGCTCTGCTGAAAAATTAACAATAAATTTAATTAGTTTGAAGCAGTACCTAAAGTTCCCCTTATTTTCACTTTTCCTAAAAAGAAAAGCGTTTTTGTAAGATTTTTTACAGCATTTTTAGTTAAAAACCTATTGAAGTAAGCGAATTCAGGAGCAAATTAATCAAATCAATGTGATATCAATTCTATTTTCATTTTTTATGTTATTTTAAAATTATGTTTTTTTTCAATTCTAAAGTTAGATTTTTCATAAGCACTGCTGAAGTATCTCATGGTGAGTGAAAAAAAAAAAAAAAAAAAACTCTATTGTCCTTTCTTTTCCTTTTCCTATGTCACACATTGTGGACAATTTTGGCAGTTTTATTAGAAAACAAACTTTCGGAAGTAAACAATTTAGTTAAATAAATCACTTAAGTCAAAATTAATTTTTTCACTCATTCAGTTTTATATAATTACCGAGCGAGAAGGATCCAAAAAAATTTTTTAGAGTGCCATTTTAATGGAAATTGAAAATATTTATGGGCTGTTCTTGAAGGCTGAAGAAATTCGGTGGTCTTTGAGCTCTCAAAGTTTCTTTCTTTCTTTCTTTTTTCTTTTTGCAAGAGCTATTAAAAATAATAGTTTTAAAACTCGAACTAACATATTTTATAGACTTATTTGAGCATAACTATTATATAATGCTCTAAGCCACTTATGCCACAGTAGCTGAATGAAGGAAAATTTCGATCTTTGCATTTTATTTTCATTTTAAAATCTAAAAGTCATTGATAAAATTTTTAAAAAAATGAAAAAACAGAGTGAAAAGACATGATTTAACCTCCCTTGTCAAAATTTACAGCTTTCAGGCTCAAGTATTATCAGTATCGGCTTGATCTGCTAGGTATGAATTACAGCTACTACACAAAAAAGCTTTACAATAGATCATAGCAGTATTTAATCAGATTATTCAAACGTTTTTAAGTGAAAAAGTGCTTGAATTTAATTATGCCTCAGTGGAGTACTCCTACAGGTCCACTGATCAGATACCAACACGGTGATTATTATTCGTATGAAGTGATAAAACCCATTGAAAGTACACGGCGACTGATTAACATAAGGAGACACGGTAAGTGATAGCACGAAAACACATAGGAAGTGATTGAGCGAAGGAGAAATGGCGTTTCTCCGTGATAGCTATTAGATTTTAATGCGTTAAAATTTTTTAATTAGTTTTTTTCTGTAATTATTTGTTTCACTAACAGCCAACAGCTATTATATCAGTCATCAGAATATTGCATTACTGTAATAAAATATTGTAATACTGATTTAATTGATTATCCCATTACACTGTGCAATAAAATCTTTGGTTTTCTTTCGAAAAAATGATCAGTTATTTTTATACATTAAATTTAACTCACCTCACTGACTATTCGAAAAATTAGAAGGAAAAAACCGATAAAAATTTCAATTTCATATCACATATGAAGCGATGATAAAGGCAAATCAGAAATCATTGCACTATGTAAGGGACTGAAATAGGAAATGCAGATGAAGAGTGACGACAGGAACTATGCATAATGAGGGAAGGTTAAAGTGCCATGCTTTTGTATCAGGTAAATATTGCAAGTAGTTATTATTGTAAAATTGTCAGTCTTTTTGTTGGTAAAGGAAATTCTTCTGATTAATCTAGTTTTATTTCCATTGGGATACATAAAGTGAGAAATAGAAATCAATTTTCTATCAATTTTATCTGATTTCACTCGGATCATTTATTCAATTTACTGCATAATCAATTTGGCTCAACACAAATCACTGAATGAAATTTCCGGTCTTCTTCTTAGTGAAATGAACCACAGTATTAGATTTGGCACAAATATAAAATTCAACATTTCTCAGTTTATTTATTCATTCCCGTATAGAACTTATTATAACAAAGGAAGTAACATTTTAGACACTTCAGCAGCCATCTTCTTTATTGTCTTCCAATTAGCATTTGTTAGACATTAGCGAAAATAGAAATGTATTTGCAAAATTATTTCCAACATATTTTGTTATTCAAATTAGCTATCAGTGATTATTGCTCCAAGTTTGCAAATTCGAAATTTCGATTAGCCCGAAATCCGGAAAATCTTTTCCCAAAACGTATGTAATCATATGTTGATGGACTGAAATTAACTCGTCCGCTACGTCCAAATCGAATGAAATCGTAATTACGAGTGCGTTTTTCTGGAACAAAATACAGAATACAACTGAAGAAAGTAAATTGAATTAATCGAGAATTGTTTTAGCATCACTCAAACAATTGAACATCGAACTTTTCCACGAAAAAAACTGGTTAGTCATCTTTCTGCAACTTTTTATATTCTCTTCAGAAAACAGTGCTTTATGAAATGAAATCAATTTAGAAGTAACAATAAACTGAGTGAAATTGATAGCACTTTTCATTTTTCTTGGATGAAAGAACGATGGTGTACAAAAACAAATATTTTGTAAATTTCAATTAATTTTAATTGTTACAAAAGAAATTTAAATTTTTCTTCTTTCAAATATACCTATAAAACAGCAACTTTGCGATTTTCAGCTGTCAGCTTTTCTTTTGGGACTTGCAGGTTATCTTTATTTTTTATTTTTTAACAGAGGAAAAAATCGTTGTAAATAAAGAATAACTAATCATTAAATGGATGGCTTCACAAAAACTAAACCTTCTGAATTAACTGATAATTAAAAACTTTTCCTTTCAACTGTACTGACAAAAATTTTATTTTGAAGCTACTAACTTTTGTGAATTCATTTTTGTTAACCAATATCAGAAATGATAATTTTTAGAGCAGAAAAATTCACAAAATTGAATTCTTTTCATTTCTGATTACAAACACTATAAATATCAATCTGTTAGGTTTTTCAAGTACTCACTTTTTTAAAACTTCAAAAATTCGTAAAAGAAAAGCGAAAAATGTGTTGTACACTGCACAACAGTATGAGCTGAACAATGGAAGAGATAGCTTCGATAAACTTTTTCTTTTTTTCCAAAATAATTAAGAAATTTTCTTCCTTCTGAAGTAATGAAGAATTCACCTGACTGTGCTTCAGATTGACAACGCAAAAGTGTTGGATACTGATGGCATAAACGTTCATAAATTATTGCATTAGGATTCGAACAATGGACAATGACACAAAGCACAAGTGAAAGTATTACTGTTAGAGTACCATTCATTGTATACATGTTAATCTAGAATTGATGAAATTTAATTAAATATCATCTGAAATTGTTATCGGTAGCAGTCGTTAAATATTTATTTTATGGAAATTGCTAATGGAGCTGAAAGTGAGCATGAGAAAATTATTCAAGGCAAATATTTATCATTTAAAAAAAAAAAATCAAAAGCCATATTTTAACAATGATCGAAGTGTTAAAGCAAATTATAGGAAAACTTCCATTGCAATTTGAGAATTGACAACAAAAATGAGAAAGCAAAATATTTATTAGCTTTCTTAATCAGTAATGAATATTCCATCTCGAATTCTTTCCCTGGTGATTTGCAATTCTGTTTAATTTAATTTCAATATCATTGATATCAAGAGTTATTTCCGAATTAACACTTTAAATCCATGCACATGCTTTTTTTTTTTTTTTTTCATACTATGAAAATTTCAAATTTTTATAGGATATAAGAAACACGTGCAAATAAATGGAAAAGTAATAAGATAAAAACGGTAAAGAAATGTGATGTGAAAATAAAACAGGTAAGCTTGCTCATACGAAGGATATTTTAGATGAAAGCTTGCACATATAAAGTGCGCATTTTATTCAACAATTACCACCTGCCCTCATTCTTGTTTTCAATTCGCATAATTAATTTTAAAAATATATATCTTATATTTGTCCTACTGCTTGTGTTGCAATGCATTTTTTTTATTTTCTTCTTTCTTTCTTTCTCTTTCTCCTCTTTTTTTACTACACAATATTTCATAGCTCTTTTATCATTCTCTAACCATTGGTAAATTAGAATAAATTATTAAATGTAAGGTGAAAGGAAATGTAGTTTATGATTTCCAATAATAGCCTTTGATAGCCTCGGATATGTTTTCACTGATTTCAGTTGGAAGCAAATTTTGAATGCAATGAAAGTTATTCATTCATCTGTGGCAAACATTTCAACAGTAATGAAGGAAAACGAGTCACTCATATCAGTTCGGTTCATTAAAATGTATTAATTAACTGTCTCAGACAAAAAAAAAAAGAAAATACCTCTCGTTTTATTTACAGTAATAAAAGAAAATAATTTAACTTTGTGTTAAATTACTTAAAAAAAAATAGAATTGTTTTTGTTTGTTTGCGTTTTATTTTTCCTTTAATAATTTTAGAACTGAGTATTTTATATTTGTTTAATAAAGCTAAAAAGTTGCTTGAATTTTAAGCTTGTCTTCGATTGGCTGAGATTTAATAAATTTAATCAGATTATAAGTAGTTTCAAGATCAAGTGATGATGTGTCAAATTGTCCCATTATAGGACACCGTTGAAAATGCTGAAGATAAAATTTTTATTGTAAACAAAATATTGCAAAAACAAATTTATCTCAAGGAGAGATTATATTTGTGATAATACTATCTAGGTCCTCGAAAAAAAAAAAAAAGAAAAAAAGACGTACGTGATAAGTTACAGATTCTTTACTAGCACAGAGTGACGTAAATATGAAATGGCATAAAAAATATTACTTAACGTTTCACCTCAAATTTTAAGGTACAACTTTGTGTAACTAAAATAAAAATTGTTAAGAATAAAATTTAATTGTTCCTCTTCAAATCTGTGATAAAAATAGTCCTATAATAAACTTTAATTTTTTCTAATAAAATTTCCTCATTTAGTTAGCAGTTATATTTCACAATTATATAAAGAAATGTACGATAAGCGCAGGGAAATGTTGATCAAACGCATGAAAAATAATAAATTAAAAAAAAAAAAGACAAATTATTAATTTAATATTCAATTGAACGGAAGAGGTTGAAGATTTATTAGCATACATTGAGGAAATGAATTTCGCCAAGAAAATTAATGATTATTGGACTTATATTTAAACAGAGACTAAACTTTTATATGAAATGATTTCTCAAAAAAAAAAAAGAATTGTAAAAATCTTTGACAACGAATTTTCCAATTCTCTGCAAGCAAAATTTTGCACTGCCAAAAAATTGAGGCTTGATAGGCAGATGAAAGTTTATCGCAAAAGCATTTCAGTTTTGTTTCCTTCATTAACTGCCAGATGTTATTATATCAGAATCATTCGATGAAGTGCCATTGATGAAAGTTCGTCCGGCATCGTTCAGTAGCACATCTGCAATCATTTCATTTACATTATTAACTAAAAGTGATAAGAAAAATTAACTTCAAACTTAACAGATTTGTTAAAAGCACTAATGAAATGAATGCCATAATTCGAAATTTTTCAATCATTTCACTTCAATGAGACAGAAATCCGGCTAGAATGCTTAATAAAAATGATCGCTTAAACTCTCAATAATGCCGATTAATAACAGTTCAGTTGAAGCACCATAAATTTTCCACATTTACCATTCGTTTGTTTAATCGTCATTAAATATTTCTTGGAATTATCGCAAAAATTTTTGCATCACTGAAATGCTACTGATAATTTTTCCTACTGAACTGAAACTCTTTTACAGCGTGATTATGATGAATTTCTTTAAATTGACGATAAATTTGGGGGAAAAAATGAAACTAACTGAAACGTGAGACACAGGTGAATCCATGGACGTAAGCACCTGGCAAACACCTGCAAATGCCCAATTCACAAATTGATAGGCCTTCCATGGAACTCATACATTGCTGCGTCAATTCACATTGTCCTCCTATTGGCCTCAGTGCTGCAATACAATTTCAATCGTAAATTTTGTTAACAAATTTAGAATTATAAATTTAAAAAAGAGAATTCCTCAATTATTTGAACNATTGTCCTCCTATTGGCCTCAGTGCTGCAATACAATTTCAATCGTAAATTTTGTCAACAAATTTAGAATTTTAAATTTAAAAAAGAGAATTCCTCAATTATTTGAACTTTTTTTCAGAAAAAACTATTAATGTAAGATAGTATAACATAGAAAACGCTAGTATATTTACGAAATATGAGAATTTTGATAAGCTGAAATTTCATTTTTTTCTAAATTTATTTTGAAAATTATGCGAGTAACGTATAATGTTATTGTACAGAGGGATCATATAATATTAGGAGCTGCTGACAGCCAAACATGTGTGTAAGCCACATTGCCAGCAAATAGCAGGTGCTCAATTAGATAAATTCTAAATTTTAAATATTAAATCCATTAAAATTACTGTGAAAATGGTAAATATCTCTCGGTTGTGAGTAGAATTTGAGAAGAAAAGTGAATTTTACATGCTCTAGAGAATGGAATTATAGTATTGGTGTATTGTGGAGAGCAGCAAATATTACTGTAGCACTGATAACCGTATCCACATTGACCGTTGATACAAGCGCTTATTGCTCCAGTACCATCAGGACATGATCCGATTCCTGAAATATGCTTAGAAGAGTTTGTATGCAAATGATAATTGTTGCCTTTATTTGCATCCGTAAGTTATTAACACTCTACAAAATTATTTTCAAGAATTTTACCGGAAGAAATAGGAGACAAATAGTAATCACTAGATCGTCCGGAAATCAACGATGCTGATATTGAATCATAAAGTCGTGTTCTTGAAGTACAGCAGACGCCGAAAATCAAAGTTGTTCCGTCGGGACATTCGCCACTGAGCGGAGGACCGGAAGCCGTTCCTCGACCATTACATTCCTTGAAACAGAGTGGAGTAGCACCTTCCTTGAAGCAGATATGACCAGTTGGACATTGGTCACCTGCAATGTATTGACGGAATACTTTCTGCTCTGCAAAAATCATTTACAGCAATTAACACTGATCGATTAACGATATGAAATTGGAAATTTTCATTAATTAGATGGCTTTTCCATAATTTTACTAAAATTTTACTAATATTAATTAGTTATTTGTAATTCTTCTTTATGTGGATTACACTTCGTATAATATCTTTCTAATATTTTTTGATTAATTAAAATAGTAAGTGAATCAGTAGTAGTTTTATTTAATTCCAGACAGCAGATGATAAATACAGAAAATTTTCCTGATAACAATATCACAAAAAAGAAGTGCATTGTTAAAATCAGATAAATTTAATTTAGTTGAATGATGTATCAATTTAGAAAAGTAACCTGGCTCGATGCAAGGACCAACAGGATCTACTGCAGGACAACAAGTATTTGTCGACGTATCGCACTGATAGCCACCATCTGGACACTGGTTACCAACACATGGTCCAAGGGCATAATTAGGATTCGAGCAGCGGAATGCTCCATTACTATCTTGAGGACAACATTGGCCATTTATACATGTGTAACTAGTTGGACATAGGCCATTAATGCAAGCACCAATTGATGTCGCACCATTCGGACATGTTCCTGAAACTGTCAACGTTTAAATATTTGGCAAATTAATTTTGCATATAAGGAAAAAGTGAAAAGGAGCATTGTAATGTAATTTATTTATTTAAGTTCATATAAGACATACCAGCAACGACATTAAACATTGAACTTGTCAATTTGCAACATAAATTTCCGGTGGTACAAACGAAACCTGCACCGCATTGTCCCAATAAACATGCACCAACAGAAGGAGAACCATCAAGACACCGCGGTGTATTGTTTGTTACGTTGCAGCACAAACCTGAAGATTCGATCATTTCATCAAATAATCTTCATTTTCATGTCTTTACTGTCTTCCTGTCAGTTCTAAATTAGTTTCACTTTACAAATTTTCACCATAACAAACTATCCTTTACAATTCATCCACTAATTTTAGGTTAGAAATTTTACTTTAGTCTTTTTCTTAATTTCACTTTTCAATTAATTAGATGTTATGCTATGAGCATTTAGACAAGTTGATAATGCAAAAATTGTTTTTTATTTATTTTTTGGTATTAAAAAAAGGTAAAGAAAATAAATGTGGAGTAAGATGACTGAGTTTGATTACCATTATAAATTATTATTGATATTCAACATTTTTCCTCATTAGTCACTGGATTTTCAGCGCTTATTTTTCTTATTTTAAAGAGATAAATCTGGACTCGTTCTATCTGCAAATGATATGATGAAGAAAATAAATCATACCATTTACACATGAAAATGATGAACCGCATTGGCCAAGAATACAAGCTCCTGCTGCTTGGGTTCCATCCGTGCAAACTGAAATTTGTTTTCTCAATTACAAACAAAAAATGAAAAATTCAAAATACAAAATTGAAATTAAATTTGAATATTTCAAAATCATAATCAAATAAATGATCAAAATTAACTCTGCGCAGATATACTGAATTAATGAATAAGTAGGTTAATAAATGTCTGATATCGATTGAGGTTCCACGTAGTACCTCACATGTCGTATCACGTCGTATCACGTTTGCTTTCGTATATCAACTAATTAGTCATTAAATTGATCAACGTACGAAATGGATTTTTCAATGGATTTGCTGTACTACTCGTAACAGTTGCGTAATCAGTTGAGGGACAGCAGATATTGCCCATCGAGCAGACGTATCCACGAGCGCAACGCATGTTAATGCATGCTCCAACTGCTGCTCCGCCATTTGCGCATCCGCCTAGTTTGAGTTAAATTTTAAATTTTGAAATAAATTGGAATTTGTTAAATTAATGAAAACTGTGAGGAAACGATTCGTTGTAAATTTCAAAAATAAGATGTTTCTTTTTTTGTCATCATTAAAATGAAAATATTTTTTTAAAATTCTTATTATACGATTAACCTTTTTTTATTTGAAACTTACTAAGAGCAATCGGATTATATGCTGGTTGCATCACATTAACCGGAACCGGAAGCGAAAATTGATTGGTAAAGAGTGATTGCTGATGTTGCAATGATGGTGTTATGTGAGGTTGGTTCGTAAGACCAGTACCTCAATTAAAATGTTTAATTTGCTGTGTTAATGAATCTTTGTCTTAAGCTAAATTTGTTTGGTAATGCGAAGCATTTTAAATCAGAATTCTCTTAGAGACTTTTAGAAAAATGATTCTGACAAAGTGTAGTTTCTTATGAATGATTATAAAAAAAATTTTTTGGTAATTATCCACTTATTAAGTTTGTTACACTTTTCAAAAATTAGATCATTTTCAGGAAGTCTTAATTAGATGACATATCGAACTTCTGTTAGTTAGACTAAAAAATTAAGTTATAACTTCAATATGATCAAATTGTACTCACTTATCAAGGCAAACAATAAACAAAACATTTGTTTTTCATTAAATAAGAAAACGGTTGAATCCGTTAAGTATTAAAATTTGCAAAAAAAAAAAAATCTTCAAACCTTTCTAATTATTTTACTTCAAAATTAAAAACAGATTTTAAAGAAGAAACCTATTGATGAGGTGCAACAGTAGCCATTATTGCAGGTACCACGATAACATGGATTATTCTGAGAGCACTGCATAAATGTGCAACCAGTATTGGATAGCAAATGCGAATTCCCTGCTGATTGTACATGATATCCTGAAAATGATAAAGTGATAGCAACTATATGGATTGGATTCATCTAACTATAAAAATACACAAAGAACTTATTAGTTAGATTGTAATTAAAATTAGTGCAAGTAATTTATTTACAGTTTTGCTTCTGCTGCTGAATTCTGTTAAAATATGAAGCAAATTAAAGTCTGTAGAATATCTTGAACATTTTCAATTAGTATGGTACAATTATAAAATCTATTGCAATTTCTTGATGATGGCTTGTTGGGACAAGTAGTTTGGGTTATTAATTAGCAATCAGATTATTTTAGCATTTACCAGTCAGACGAACTTTTGCGAAATCCTTAAATCGCGCCATGTGTTACGAATTTGTATGAAATTTGCATCGCTATAAATTATCAGTTCCCAAAATTGATAATGATCCAATTCCGTCATTTCCATATCAGTTTTCATACTTCCTTTTACTATATTGTTCTAAGAAGTTGTGTAAGAGATTATTTGCAAATTGCTGGCAATTTAAATCAGAATCCAATAAGTGGCGAATTCATTTCAGTCAGTAAACTGAAGAACTCAATTTCGAAGTACCTACCACTGAATGAAATTTTATCCACTTCTGCTTCAAACCGAATCATGACTAAAACTTTCCTGACAGTTTAATTAACGACAAGTCCGCTGCAACAAATTGATCTCAACTTTTTTGCTGATTAAATGCTTCTTTGTGAAGAAAGTCTAAGATGTTTCCCTTCCAAGTTTCGTTCAAAATTTTGTTTTTCGTTCATCTTCTATTATTTCTTCGAAGAAATTTGAATGAATTCAGATCATTTGTAAATTACTGGTAGCACAGAGAATAAGTATCATTGCTTTCATCTAAGCTAGTGAGCTTAATTTTTTTCATTTTAACTCGATGCTTCACATTCTTCCTCCTCTTCTTATCCGATTGTTTCCCTATTCGTTTACCGAAAAGATATGCTTCTGATTTCATTTCTACCTTAATCACGATTGCATTGCTTGTCGTGATGAATGGATTCAACATATTTGTGCCACTCTTTGATCAATTTTTAATCGAATTAACAAAAAGAATGGAAAAAATGGAAAGTCTTCAAAACTAGTTTGCTAACCAAACAAGAATTTGGAAAACGTGAATTGGTTGTTACTGGGCAGTCGGTTGAATTCAATGTATTACAGTGGTATTTGTGTTGAAATTTCTTAGATGAAAGGAGTATACCGTTATAGTAAGAGAATATTTTTGCTTTTTTGACGTTGATTAGCAGGAAATGTATTCTTAATTCCAAAATTATCAGCAAAAAAATTTTCCCGACCCTTGACCTCTGAAGTGGAATATTGTAAATCTCAATACTATTTACAATTGTAGAGATAAGCAAATACTTTGCAGCATCTACTGATAGTATTGTCGTTATTGTTGGATGACAATTGCAATAGTGACTATAATTTCCTTTTATTTCTAAAATTCAAAAAAGTTCCAAGTATTACTGCTTGATTTCTCTCTTCAATCAAAAAATTCTTAGTGTTGAGTTCAAACATACTAATTATAATTGAAATTTGGTAATTACTAATGTGTATGAATTAGTAATTATCAAATTTATGGTTGCAAAAAGATTTTTCAGCATTAAGTTTAGAAAATTTTTGATATTTTTAAATGATGATTTGAATAAAATTGTGGCACTTGATAGTGATTAACTGTAGCTAAACATCGATTTCTGTGAACCGTTGTGTGATTTAATTAGCTGAATTGAAAGATTAGAAAGATGCTGTTTAACAAAGATAATTTTTTAAGATGATTTTTTCGTTTAAAATTAGAGATTGTTAACCAAAGCTATTAATTTTAGATGAAATTATGGCGTACAATACGACTGTCGCAATCGATAAAGTATTTTGCAGAAAAAATTGAGTGGAAATGAAGCAAAAATAAAAGTTATCTTTTGTATTTCATTTAAATAATGGGAAAATAAAAGTAATATTTAGCAAACTGATTCGCTGGGTTTTTATTTATTTTTTTTAGCTGTCAATGGATGAAATGTAATTGTAGCAGTAAAAAAGAAAGAAATTTCGCACACATTTAAATGATCATATCATTTTCGGATCCCTAACTGTTTTAAATCAGAAGAAGCATCTGAGGAATCTTAATGCTTTCTTCCCTTAAGGATATCAATTTATTTAATTCGTCAATTTTCTAAGCAGAATAAAAAATTGATGTTATTTTGGCAACAAAATAACATCACAACTAAATAAAAAGAAAGGGTGACAATTATCGTTAATTAGATTGATTTATTCAAGCTAATAAAGAAGAGAAAAGAATTAGAAAATTAAATTTTCTATTTCTGATAATTTATCACAGTTATCTCATACATAATCGAAATGATCCCCTTTCTACTATATTTGGAAGTATTCAACAAACTTACGGGTTCCAAGTCGACTTTGCTTGAAAGGAGATATATTTGGCACGATGCAAGCCTGATGTTCAAAACTGAAGATTCGTCCATCCAAACACGATTTCTTTACCCAATGGTTGGTGCTGATATGTTGTAAATATTTATCAGAATTTAAAATCAGTATGACAAGAGTGATAAGGTGATAATCAAGAAAACAATATATAGAAATGAATGAGAAATATAGAAGATGCCAAAGCATTCAGATATGAGAACAACTGATACATCAGCTAAGTAAGTGCTTACCTTTGATCACATTGCAAATAATTAGACAATTGTGTCTGGTCTTGTTGCAGACATAGTGATGAAACCAAGCAAGCATCGTTTACCTGTGCGCTTTTGTCTTGCACTAAAAAGCCAAATTACACTCAACAAACAAAATGAAACTTCTGCGCAACCAATTGCATTTTATTGCTCTAATTTAATAAATTTCATGTCAAAAATGTGAAATTTTTCAAATGATCGGTATAATTTCAGGAAATGGTAGAAAAAAAAGGCGCAAAATGGAAAAAGTGGATATTTTCGAGAGTTGGTCCTAAATTCTACCGCAAATGTTGCTATCTGGCTTGTGAAAGTTTTGGCTCATGAGAGTTGACGGTAGGGTAGTTGAAAGTGTTGTTGACGAGGTCGTTTGAAGTGTTGTCGATTGTGTACGACTTTTCACCACCCAAATACCTTTGCCATTTTCTGATCTAAATTAATTTTACTTACTTCTAGCTAATTATTTTCTCATTTAAACCAAGAAATGTTTTATTTTTTCTTTTTTATGAGCAAATTGTTTTTGGCTATCTATAATAATTAGCTAATTAAATACTGCTATAAATTTGATTCTATTTTTTTGATAAAAATATAAGCCAATGAGATTTCTAAAATTCAGCGGCAAAATTTATAGTCTTGTTTAAAATTCAAAAATTACGGCTGATGCTATTATTATTCAAAAATAAAAAAAAAAAGTTTATATTTGCATATAAATACTTTATAACCTTTTCGAACCACATATCCTATATAAAAGCAAATTATTAATTTTACTTTATTTTTTTTGCAATATCTGTATTTTTTTTTAGCAAAAAAGTATCAATAATGAAATTACTTACTGCAAACTTTGCTCACACTTGAGGAAAAACTGTGTTTGTTTGCCACCAATTGGTACATCAGGAGAGTTAAGATCACATTTACCGCCAATAATTGGAGTTAATTGTTGAGTTTGGAGCATTTGGAATAAATTGACAATAATAGTTAACAGAAGAATGAAGTTTACAATGAGGGATTCCATTGTTAGACGTTTCAAAGATAAGAATCTCGCCTGGCCTGACCACACTTTCAGCTGATAGCACTACCGTTCCGTCAGAACTGCTTACTGGTTAGGTATTTGTAGACTCTAACGGATCGGCTATTTCACTGACCAACTGGTAAACTTGTTTGTTTGGAGCTCAATTCATCGTGAACCGAAAATGCAAACAGTTCCCTCTCGGCTCTGTTTACCGACAACTTTATTCATCCTGCTGACCACCCATACCTTCAATTTATTACCCTCAAACAATACCTTTACTTCTTCATCTTTCCATCTCTCTTAAGTTTCTACCTGTTTCTCCTTGAAAAGATTCCTTCCACTCCTGGTATCTCTCACTTTGCAGCTAATGAAAGAAACATTAATGGCTTTTTTTTTTCCTCTGTAAATTTAAAATTAATGAATCATTGAGTAAAATTTCACCTCGCTTAATTGTTCGCTTTTTAATGATATTTTAAATCATTTTTTTTT
>RCAB01000770.1:0-20633 GCA_003640385.1 Setaria digitata | reverse complement strand
AAAAAAAAAAAAAAAAAAAAAAGGAAAAGAAAAAAACTGAAACGTCTTAGAGTTGCTGGATTTCTTGTGTTTCCGGTTTTCTCATATTTCTGGATTTTCTGTGTTTCTGAATTCTTGATGTTTTGTGGATTCTTTGTATTTACGGATTGTTCATACTTCTGGATTTCTAACCAGTGAAAGTTTCTTTTCGGAGTGTCCAATTTTCTGAATTCCATTAAATAAACTTTTTTGTTCATTTGATAAAGTAACAGTATCTGTTGGTCTCTCATTTTTGTCACTCCAACTAATTAAAAAGAAAAAAAAAAAGCCTATCAATTAATTATTGGCTCAAAAAAAAAAAGGAGTTCTTTATAGTTTTCGAGCACTTGATATTAATGAAAGAGTTAGATTGGTCTTTTTTTTTTTTTTTTTTCTTTTCAGATTTCAGATGGACATCGATAAGTTACATGGAATAATATATGATAAGTATAATTTTGATATCAGTTCATTCTGTTAGCCGTTTTCTTCTACATCAGAATTAGCAGCTGAAGGTATTGCATCTTTATCATAAATTATGGATTGATAATTTGTTGAAACTAATTTTGTATCTGAAGAAAGATGATCAAGCGATACGAACCGAATTCGAGAACCTGCACTGCGAAATAAGGTTTTTTTTTTTTTTTTCAAATTTATAGTGATTGAAACATGTGGTACTTTTATTACTTTATTCTGCCACACATATAAATTAAAATAAGCATCAAATTTTATGTTCTAATATTAATAAAAGTAGCTTTCAGCGAAATTTGTGCTAAAATACGTTTTGAAATTGTTTTTTTCCACCCTTATCTCCCCCCCCCTCCCCAACCCTCTTCAGTGAATTGCTTTTTGCTGCAGACTTTAAGTCTGTTTTTTTTTTAAGTGTCATACTTGGAAATGCTGCTTACTTATTTGGTCTCAGATTAAGACGTAAGATTCTGTTCTTGATTTTCTTTTTTTAAATATCCAGTGGCCAATTGAATCAGTGAAGAAAAATTAATGAAACAATGTAACATGAACGAATATCATTGCACTTTTTTTTTTTTTTGGTTAGTTCAAATAATTTACTAGTAAGTATTTATTTATTGCATATGGCACATTCGATTAACGTAACAGAGAATTCGGAAAGGAAGTCGATGATGCGAAACGGAAATATTAGTATAATATGGAGACAAAGGAGTATTAGGCTCTCTGGTTTCTCCTGTTTATGTTTTATTTTCTTTTATGATCGTTTACTTTTGCAGGAATTATATCCTTGTTTGTACAGCTATCATCAAGTTTCAGATATCATTTATATTGCTATTACATTTTTTTTTTTTTGAAAAATATCAGTTTATAACTATTCGCTCATAGCTACATCACAACAAACATTAAAAGTTCTAAAATCAGTTAGCATTTTATTAATTTATTTTATTTCCAGATCTTTTACGGAATAAATCAGTGAGGTTGTTTTGCGTTGAAAATGGTATGACTGAGGCTGGAATTCTTCTATATTATCCTTTTTATCTTGCAGGTAAGATGCTTGTAAATTAACCAATGAATAGACATAAATCTGTCTGATATAGAACTTCGATATTAAGATCAGGTTTTGACGCACCGTCTACGTAATTTTTAATTTAGCTAGAAAAGAACTATTCCGTTGAAAGCTACAAATTTAGTTTCAAAATTTTAAATTGACGCACCGAAAAATATTAGTTGTGAAGAAAATATTGGTTATATTGAATGTCAGAAAAAAAAACTTTAGAAAAAAACTGCCACACAGGAAGATATTATTTATGAAAGGCTGATGAAAGTGACAAAATCATTTATTTAGTGAATAGAAGAGTTAGACTTGACGAATACCGGGTAGAATGAATGTGCAAAATATGTTAATAATTCATTTTATTTTGCTGCACAAGGTATTTCCTTGAACTTGCTTGTTCTGTACGAACTGCTAAAGCAAAAAGAAATAGAATTAAGAGTATGTTGACTGCAACGAATTCTTAATTGAGTTATCGTTCAAGAATTTTTAAGATTTCAGTCTTTCAAAAAATTTCCCCTTTCATAAATTTTTCTCTAAATAATTGAAATTGAGGTTAACAAAGGTGGACGATATCCTTTTCATATTGCCGTTGCATCAATGAATAAGACAGACGGACATGGATCTTTTGCCCAAATCGTTGATTTGGTTTGCGAAAAATCAAATTGGTCAAGGTGAGAGGTATCAAATTTCTCTTAGGCGTCTGTTTTTTTCTTCCCCGTCATTTCAAGGTTATTATCTGAATGATAGGATTTCGTTGTGAGCCACTTATCCGCTTCTCCAGTTCATTGAATTTTTAGATTTCAGTATTTTTGTATAAGAATAGTCCAAAATGTTATGTCAAAAATCTTATTCCCTTTAGATCTGAAAAGTTTAAAGCTGTCAAGTACTACACAAGTTTAATCCGATCAAGTTCTGTTTTATTTAATGTTTAATGCATTAAAGTGATTGAGGAATTTTGGATTTCTGTTGATTCCTTTTTAATGTATGTGTTACTCTCATCCACCGTTAATCACTAAAAGTACTCTGTATAATATGATTTGTTGAAATTTTACATTTCTGACTTTTATTTAAAGTAGTTTCCGGGCTTTTCATTGTCTATTCTTAAATGCTTAAATTGTTGGATATATGTAATCATGTTTTCCTTTATGAGCTTGCTTTCAGTAATAAGGACAGTTGTTTGCCGCTTCCTTATTTTTTTATTCTAATGAAACAGAATGTATTTGCACGGCTGACTAATTATCCGATTGCAGTTGCAGCATTGATAATTTTGGTCTCTGGAATACAAAATAATATGGGTAGGCCTCTCTATATATTTCATGTTGAAATTTACTTTAATCGTCTGGATGAAACGATAAAGTTTAATTGCAGATTTTCAGCTCCAGGTTTTTGTGTGGGTTTTGAGGTTCAACTTTCAGTTTCAGATTTTTGTCTGGGTTTTGGTTAAGTTTCAAGGAATGTTATATTAATTCATCGACGGTATTGTTTATCGTTTGAGACAAATACCTAGAATTTCATGTTTTTTCATGTTTTGATGTGCTATAATAAACGTTGAATATTGGGTGTTTTTTTTAGTGAAGTACAATCGGTAAATCCACTGTCAGCTAATCATGAATAAATTAGAATGCCTTGTGTTGGTAATTGAAATGATATATGATTTTCAACAAATATTTCAGATCAACAAAACTGATGATTACGGCTATACAATTTTCCATTATGCAGCGGTACTTGGAGCAGATATTTACATCGTAACACTTCTGCAAACTGGAGTGAACAGTGAATCTAAATGGTCTAACACAGACGGTAATAAATGGTCTATCATTATTCCTGTTTGTTAACCTTGACTTCATGGGCGGATTTTTTTAAAAAACCTTTCTAATTTTTTTCATATTGTCAAATTTTTGAAACGTTATAGGTTCGGCTACCAAGAAGAAAAAATACCTATGACCTATAAACAAATAAATGGATTTGGATCCTACGACGTTGAAGCCGTTGACAACAATTTTGGATTTAATAATACATAACGAAACATTGTTTATGGTCTGCTAGATGTTATAATATTGGAACGATTGGTAGACTACTTTATGTTGCTTTGCAATATCGGAAATATAATTTGAACCGATATTGTTGAGTTTCTCATTCCACCATAAGGTATAAACAAAAATTATTAACTAATTGATACGTGATTTGAATAATTTTTGTTTGATCGGAACAAATTGTGAGTTGTTCATTCCCTAAGGATGAAGGACTTTTGAAGTTTAATAATTTGCTCAGGAATATAGGATTTGTCTAGTATATTTTGATGATACTTAAGGTTGAGGTAGTAGTTTTGATTTGATCAAAAATGATACAAAAATTAAGAGTTGAAGGAATGTTAATATACTATTAAGTTTGGCATATGTAAGAAAGAATTGCATTGAATAAGTGGTTGCAGCTTGAATTGATCTCTAAAATTGAAAAGTTTAACTGTAGATGGAATTATAAAAAAGGCGTCGTCTGTACTGGAAAAGTTATTTGTGTGTCAAAAATTTGGCTGATGATGCAGTATATCGATGGTTAATTTTTTTTATTTTGGTCAGATAAATTTTCTTCGCAAGAAGTTTTGAAAAATTTTATCGATTTTTTTGTTGTTGCAGAAATTTATTTTATATTCCGATAAGCAAATCTATAAGCTGTACAGTTATAACATTTCTATCTGTTACATGGATATTGCTATTCTGCATCGTATTTCTCTTCAGACTTCCTTAGTAACTGTAGCATTGCCATCCTCATTTACCTTACATGAATTTTATAGTTTTACATGTCAGTCATTTGTCATAGAACAACTGACCAAATAGTTGAAGAGCATATCTCTTTCATCATTGAATAAAGTTGAAATCGATCTTTCAGGTTCTAAATGCTTTATGGTCGGGTTGCAAATGGCATGCATACCGACAAACAAATGACTGTACCGAAGTAGCCTTTTATGGATGACTGAATTTCTAATATGAAAGCGATCAGAAATCAGAACAATCCATGTGGGATATACTAATTACGGAAAGAATATGATAATCCTCTGGTATCATTGAGATATGGATAGATCATGGTAACAATCTGTTTGAAGTTGAATTTTCATATTTTCATAATATAAAAATTTTCACAAAATCAATAGTGCTGTTCGTGAAAAGTGTTTTTTTTTTCGTAATTTTCGACTTAATTAGAGCAATAGAAAAATTTTTTGTGAAATGAAATCTTTAGCTTATTTTCGGTACTTATTACGTTGCTTTTTTTTCTAATAGTCCAGGAAATTAGGGATTCTAGTTGGGAGATAACTTATAATGCAAGTGGGAAGAATCTTGGACCTAAGCTATAGATATTTTAGGAACAAAAGAGAATAAAATGTTTCTCTTAAAATTTTGGTCGCAAATTTGGTACCAGTTCATTATTCCTTTTTAAACAACCAGCATTCGGTGATATAATCCATGTTTGCCAGAGTAGAAAGTTCCGGAATTTTGCTGCATAATACCATTAATTCACACTATATAGCACATGAATATTTTACTAGTAAAATGAGTTTGTTTAACGTTTTTCTTTTTCTTTTTTTTATTATAGATATCATTTGATCAGTTCTCACAAAATTGGTCAATCGATCTGTCCACATTTTTGATTGTTAAGAACAAATATTGATGAGAAATCTTATAGTACATTTTTATTTTATTCGATAATAAATTCTTGCTGAAATACAAAAAAGTAGTTAGCTCGCTTTGGATGGGTTTACTTTCGATATTAAATTTTGAAGATCTCATTATGGATGACAAACATAAGTTGGATTTTCGGTGACAGTGTAAATTACTTTGTGGATCTAAAAAAAAGGTAGAATTATAAAATATGAATTAGATGCTTCTTCAATTTGCAGGTTTCTGCTGCAAAAGGTCGATATGGAAGATGCTAATAAGCCAGAAGATTTTAGTATTATCTCTTTAATTCACGCTTGTATGATTATTTCTGAAACAATCATTTAGCTGTTGTTTGATTCAAGCCCGCAAGAGGAAAATGAAGTTGAGCAAAAATCTGGTGCAGAATCGACTTCAAATGCCGCCCGTCTTTTCATGTATTGGAGTATAGAGATGAACAGTTTATATTTTTGTTTATTGTTTTTTTTTTCTTAATTAGTACTGTTTTTACGAGTCAAAATCTACAAGAATTAAAAAGATTTTATGCCTAATTTTTGGAATTCTAGTATCTCTTGTACTCTTATAGATATCATCCCAAAATAAGAGAAATTGAATAACTTTAGTGGCATAACAGTTGAACGAATAGATTTGCTGTGATGAAAACTTTTAAAGTTAGGGATCAATCAAATTTACTTTTCATTTCCGATATAGTTTCTTTCTAACTCAGAAAATGAATTATTCGGAGCTTTCGCCACTTAATGGTAATAATGGTAGTGGTGATTTAGTACGTTGTAGAGAGTTACAAACATGGAAGTATGGGATCAGGAAGCGAATATTTTTTGATTGAAAGTTATCCAGATTTAACATTTCGATTAACTTCATCACAGTTTGAATATCTAATATTACTTCATATTCTCAATATCAGTTTTTCTACGAGATTAAATTCAAATTTCCTGTTTTATAAATGGGCCATTTATTAGACTGTCGACACAGAACCAATAAATAGTGCACTGTGTTCTAACGTTTCCTTTTTTGAGGTTATTTTATATCATCTATAATTGTATGATATATTAGTTGAATTCATTTAGAATTTGAAAAAACAGTTTCACAAGTGGACATTTCATCACTATTCAATTATTTTATATAATTATTCATTTCTTCACTTAGTCTTGTCGCAGAGAGTATCTTCTCAAAATATCCTTATAATCTGCAAATTGTAATTTTCTCAGAATCTCTTCTCGCCAATGACAAATATTTATACCGGTGAGAAAAGATTTTGAAGAAATTCAAAGTTAAGAAACAGCCATATATAGATACACATATGTGTTTCATAAAAAACAATACAAAGAAGATTAAGAAATATTCCGTATGTATGAACAGCTGTATTCACAATAATAAGTTCCAGCTATATAACAATAAGTTTCTAATTTCTCCATATGTTGTAATATTTCGTAATATGGAATTACATGTGATACAATTTTTCACTTGTCTGTCATGATTTCTGACTTTCGTTTTGTCCTGATTATCAGTAACAGATATTTTACAAGATAAAAACATTTCGCTGCATTACTTATTGACTTATTTGATGAATAAAAATAATTCATACTATATTATCTTTTTTTGATTACATTTTTTCTTTTTTTGAAAATTTTCATATCACTTTTTTTCCTATTTCAGATGTGTATTATTTAAAAATGTGGAGGAGTGTGTACTGGTTACAAGAGAAGGTTCCAATATTTAAATTTTCTAATCTCCTCAATTAATTTGTTTTTTTGCTTTCATTTTCAATTAAATTATAAACTGAATTACATCGGATGAATACCAGTTAATGAGAACTAATTATGAAATTATAAAACTTGACCGTTGCAAATATATGCATGAATTCTTTTTTTTTTTTTTTGAAATCCAATATCAGGTAAAATCTTTTTGAAATGTAGAATTTTTCCTGACCTGGTTATATATAGTTTGATCACAAATGGTTCTAATCTGTAGCAGTTCTTTGATAACAAATAAAATAAATTACGATAAGATCTTAAATGGATGTGTGTTGGTTCGAAACTTTTGATATGGATCGGAATATTTAGCATCTATGGACGGTGTAAAATTTGATGTTATTGTAAAAAAAAAAGTACTGAAATAGACAGACTATAATGCTAGTGCAAAATTGGGTAATAGATGTTGAAAGCTTCTTGACAATCCAAATTTTGATTGCATTTTACTAAAATAACTTCAGTCAGTGTTTCGGGATTCTTCAGAAAATTTTAAAAGAATAATTAGCATTTTAAAGATGATTGAAGGAAAAAAAAAAAGGAATTAAGTTAAGCAGCTAAGATATGATAAGATTATCATCGGATAAAACATTTCATCTTACTGGGATCTTTTTTTTTTCCCCTCCCCCATCCCCCCCATACATTTGTTATTTTAATTTTCAGTTATTAATCAAATGTTTTGAAAGGAACTATTTTTTTTTTTTTTTTGGCAAAAATTTTGAATCAGCGATCGTCGAGCCAACTATTCAATGTTTTTTTGTCACTATTATAGTTCGTTGCTTCTGATAATTGATAGGAACGTAACTTGGTATTGTAAAAATTGGAAAAGAATTAAAGAGAAATCTCATAGAGGGGATTTTTTTTTTTTCAGTTCCTTTTCAAATTTTGTAATTGAAGGTGATGATGATAAAATTTTCAAATTTCCTTCTTTTATTTATTTATTTATTTTTTGCTTACCTTTGGAAACCATCATCAATGAACAAAATTTTTTTTTTTTTTTTCTTTTCACCAATTTTTGTTATTATTTGTGCATAGAGTAATTACTTTTTGTTGAATTTTCTTTTCTTTCTTTTCTTTTCTTTTGAAGAATATTTGAAATTTAAATTTGTTATAAATATCATTCATGTTTTCCTTCGCATACTCCTTTTTTGTTTTGTTCTTGTTGTTATTGTATTTTAACTTTTCAGGTAGTTTTTGTTGCAAATTTTTAAGCATTGATGTTTTTGATTAATAGAACATTTTTCATAGGAAGTAATTTTTTTTTTTTTTTTCATTAAAAAAAAAGTATATTTTCACAAATGTTCGTTTCTTTGAATTTTAACCAAGAAAAATGACGCTATTTTGCAAAATTATTAAAATAAGTGATACAAAAGTGTGATTTTTCCTCTTTTTTTTTTTTTCAGTTTTAACTGCAATGTGAATATATTATGAATTAAAGATATTTCACGTAATTCGTGTGATCTTATAATTTAATTTTTTCGGAGAGGTAAGCATTAATGCAAATTATTTTGTGCTTTATTTTATTAGAGGACTAAAAATTATAGATAATCGCATGCACTTGGAAAATAATGGATTATCTTATTTGTTCAAAAAAAAAAAAAAAAAGATTCTAGTGCTATGAATAATGATTCTTATCATCATTAATAAATATAATTATGACGTTAATTGTATTGAAATTTCATCGGAACTTCATTTTTTTTTTTTTTTTTTAAATATTAGATTTAATTTTGTTTTCAAGTCGTCCTTCCTTTTTTTTTTTTTTTTTTATTTAATTCGAAAAGGCATTTCAACACAAACATTGGCATTTGAATTCCAAACCAACAAAATGATGGATGGCTTCTACTTACTGCTCTATTTGTCGATTGCAATGTTTGTTGGAAGTTTTTTAGCTGGAATAATACCTCTTGCATTAAGCATATCCGAAGTACAGTACTTTATTTTTATTTTTTGATCATTTTAAATAATTAAATCAAAGTATTCCCTTTAAAATTGGTATTTTATGTATGTCTCCAAAAATTTTTTTTGTCTCCAAAAAATTTCACAATATTCCGATCAGTTATCTAAGCCGATCAATTATCTTCCACTGAATTGCACATTAGGCTGATAATCAGTAGATTCCATTTTTTTTTTTCAAAAAAAAAAAAAAATTCTCTTCCAAATTTTGTCTTTATTATGGATATTTTTTTCGACTATGTTATTAGTCAAATAAATGTATATGTTATATTTTGTGCATTCGAATAGGTTTATTTATTTTTATATCTAAGAAGAAAAAAGAGGGGGTAATAAATCTTTGATAAAATAAGTAATAGTTTTATTTTGATGCAAGTTAGCAAGAATTATAGTTTAATTTGTAGAATTTTGTTCTAAATATGAACATAATTTTTTTCCATCTGTTATTTTTTTTTTTTTTTTTTTAGAAGCGAACACGCTTGTTAAGTACATTTGGAGCGGGTTTATTGGTCGGAACAGCATTATCGGTAATTATTCCGGAAGGTGTTGAATCGTTGTATCTTGTTCATAATGGTATTTCATTTACATTTTTATCTTTTCATTGAGAATTTTTTGCTTCTCAAAATGAGAAAAATGAATAGAGTTTTTTTTTTTTTTTTCCTTTTCTTTTCTTAAAAGAAAAATAAAAAAAAAAAAAAAAGAAATTTTAAGTTTTACACTTTTCTTTTGAGAAATAACAAAAATTTGATAGGAAAAATGATTTGCACTTGTTCAAATTCTGCGAAATTATAAATTCTTGTGAAAAATTGTCAAAATATGATGGAATATGTCTTCGGGAAATCTAATTCGGCTAAGAAGGTGAAATTAAGAATGAAAACAAAAAATAAATTAGAAAATGGAAATTACTGGTAGCTTGATCAGTGTAGTAGGTAGATGAAGCTAAATGATTTAGATGATGAGCACTATGAACTTTTTCGGGAAAATTTATAATGCACAGCCATATTTGGTGTGCGGTCACGTTACGATCAAATGAAGTGTTGCATTGAAGAAGTGGACTAGTTCTCTAATTGATGGATGATTTGTTAGGTATTCCGATGAAATGGTCTTTTAAAGTAATATTATTATTTCAATTAGTCTCTAGTTACGACTAAACACATGGGAAATTTCACTGTTTCATGTATAGTAATTGAATAAAATGGAGAAAAAAAAGGACCATGAAATAAGTACTGGAAAGTAAGAGTTGTTGATTTGTTTGCTTTATTTGAATTTGAAGTAATTCATTCAGCTGTATGAAAAAAAAAAAAAAAAAAAAAATTGAAATGCTTTTGGGAAATAATTTTTGTATTTTCAGAAAAATATTCACCGAAAGTTGTACGAAATGAGCAGAATATCGTTGCTAAACAAGATGATGTATCAGTTTCGTCAAAAAAATCTCCTCTATCAAATCCGGGGTGTGGTTTGTTTTTCGTTCCAAGATTATAAGCTTTAAGTAACAAATAACCGTCAGCTGATGAGACAAGGAAAATTTTGAGCTAAGGTTTCAGTAATTTACATCTCTTTTATATGCCTTTTTTTTTTTTTTTTTTTTTAAGGATTTCCTCTTTACTAAATAAAAATTTTTTTTTAACCTAAATTAAAAATAATAAATGACTTGAAATAGTAATTTTGTATTTGCTACAGTTTCAGTAAAACGATAAATTGTAAAACTAATTTTAGCAAGAATTTTATTGGTTCATCTGCATCGTCTTTTGTGCATCAAAATGGTACATTTCATTTAAGTTATTGGGTTTGAGTATTTGAAAAACTGATGCTAATCAATATCAATAATGCCGTAAGGAAAAGATTAATAAAAACAATTTAACTAATCTTTTAACCCTTTTTTATATCAAAATTCGTGGTACTAAGTAGTTGAATGTTTACTTGTACCTGTCTGGTTTCGTCCTAAGATGCCACAGATAATACGCATAGCACATTTAACACATGAATGATCAGAAAATTCTGGTAGAAAATATTCATAGTATTGATATAGCTTTTATTGAGTATCTTTCATGATCATCAGTGGTTCTTGTTCTTTTTTCTTAGTATATGTTGTCCACAAAGGTTATTTCATTGAGTTTTTAGCACTTTTTTTATCCTTTTACAGAGTTTGTTGAACGTAAGGATCAGGGAGTAGCAATTGATTTCAATGCCATAAATCATTCTATTGGATATTCGCTTGTTGTTGGTTTTATATTTATGCTTATCGTTGATCAAATCTCGAGATCTTTATCATCCAGAGGTTAGTTGTGAGATTTTGTTTTTCAATTAATTTGGCAGTCTGAGATGTATTAAATCAGTTCGATAATATATATCCCTCTTCTTAATACATGTTGTTTTTTATAATGATTTACTATCATCTCTCCTTCGAATCGGATCTTTGGAACAGAACTGAGCCTAAAGCATTTTGAATCAGCGATCAGTAAGACATCGATAAGACTCTCGAGTTCCCTGCATTTGGATGAAGCTTCTAGCATTTTCCATTTTTAATCAATTAAGTAACCTGAAACCGTCTTAAAATGGGCATACTTTGTTTTACCCTTTTTTGCTAAAAACAGATGCATTAAGTAGGATTTTAGGTGGTGACCGTTCACAGTATAAAGTAACAGCAACAATTGGTATGGTAGTTCATGCAGCCGGTTCGTTTTTACAAAACTTCGATTTTTCGTTGTATAGGTATAGCTTTTCTCTAAATTTGGTCATGAATAACCTTTTCGGAGTTGATTCGAAATTGAAATCGAATGCAGAAATTTTTTTCAAATGCATTAAGATAATGAACGGTTCAGGATACGTTACCATTTAACTGTCTTTTCAAACGCAGCTCCAGTAGCTGCAGTTGTTGCTGGAAATGTTTACTGGAAATTTGTATTTCGTAGTGGAAGTTTTTTGAAAATGAAACTTCAGTTTTAATTAATACTTTTTTAATATTTGCAGCTGATGGGGTTGCACTTGGTAGTGCATCTGCAACAGATCGTACCGGTGTACAGTTTGTCGTTTTTTTTGCTATATTACTTCATAAGGTTCGTTTTTCTCATTCTGTTTACTGAATGTAAGCTTTGACCACTGAATTACTGAGTTGTTGGATTCTAAATACAATGCTGTCTGTATTGCTGAGACGCCTGCTTATCAATTTTGTCTCATGACCTCTCTATGAACGATTCATCTGGCGATCATTTTGATTAGTTATTTTAACCCTAAACATGCATCCAAAATTAGTATAGTTAGTTCAGGGTCTTCTGACTCAGTTGCTAATTGTTTTCTCTAAAGCCAGCTCAATATTTACTTGATATAATTTTCATTCTTTGTAGTATGTCCCATGTATTCATGATATGTTACGGCTTCCTAGTAACATTCATTTTCATTTTGTAATATTTCACTTCCAATATTTTAACTTTCGAAACATTTGAATACTTCATTAAAGGCTCCTGCAGCATTTGGTCTGGTCAGTTTTCTTTTGGCAGAAGGTATTGAACGGTTCAGGATACGTCGCCACTTAACTGTCTTTTCAATCGCAGCTCCAGTAGCTGCAGTTGTTACATATTATCTGATTATTGTTGTAAGTTTTATAACTTTTTCATTCTGAGATGGCATGCGGTGACCGATGCTTTTTCATTTGTAATTTTAAATTTCAGGTTGAAAACGACAAATTTTCAGCAGATTCAGCAACTGGAAAACTTTTGCTGTTTTCGGCTGGAACATTTCTATACGTTGCAACTGTACATATACTTCCAGAATTGGTTAGTGATTTCTGAAAATACCTCTTTGTCCTTTCTTTTTTTTTTCCACATCATAATCCTTGAACTAGTAGTACTTTTCAAATCTTTCCCTGCTTCTTCAGTTTCCAGAAGCTTACTTACGCTTACTTAATGTGTTATACAAATAATTTAAGAAAGCGAACGAATTTCAGATGGGTTCCAGCGCCAATAATTATCAAGTAGTGGACAGCGGTTCGGAAGGCAGTGGTCGAGGATATAATGAATCGAAGGCATCACTAAAGCTAATAGAGCTAATTTCAGTTGTTGTTGGCGCAATTAGTCCGACGTTTTTAGTCAGTGGCCATTCGCATCACTGATCGTTGTTATGCTAATGTGATATGTATTGATTGTCCTGCAAAGACGAAGTGATGATGAAAAAATATTTCAATGTTACAACGATATCTTGTTTAAATAATTGCATTAATTGGTACAGAAATATTGAAAATGGCTTAAATGGTATAAAAACTAGTACTTATTTGTTTATCATTTTGGGATTCGTAATCAAATTCATTTTTATTTGAAAAATGTATTTGTTATTCAGTAACCAATGAATTAAGCGATTTATAATTTAAGTATTATGTATTGTTTATCTGGGCGATAAAAAAATTGGTTTTTCCTTGCCATCTGAATAATAAATTGATTGAGCGAACAAATTGTAACGTAGAAAAAAAAAATGGAAAAATTTTTCGTTAAATTACTGTTCTAAAATCTCTTTTTGTCACTTCGAACTAGTACCCAATATTATTGTCTTGACTTTGGCGGCCTTTTACATCAACTTTCACAATAAGTTAAAATCTGGTGTCTTATTTATTCATAGTAAATAACAGTTCTCATCGTTATTAAATATTAATCAAATTTTAGCAAAAATAACAAGTGCCCGATGTTCGGCAAACTTACTTTTTATATAAATAAGCTATACTATAACGAATCGTTAAAAAACAAAAACTTTGAGTCTGACCAAATTAAAGTGCCACAAGTAGATCTTTTTTTTTTTTTTTATTTTTATTTGATAAACAGTACAATGATTAAATCATTTAATGGGCAAACTTTCTAATTTGAACCTTATATGGGCAAGATTTAATACTTGTTGATTATAAATTAACTACAGTTGAATATCTCACATTTCATATCATTCTTCGGTTATTTTCAGGATCGATGAAAAAAGAAAGAAAAATGCCTTTTACTTCTTCTATTCGTACGCTAAAAATTCTTTATGGTAGTGAGACCGGTAATGCTCAGGATATTGCGGAAACGTTATGGAATGACGGACGATATCGTAATATACCAGTTGAGGTGTATAATTTTGGTGAATATGTTTTACAGGTTTGCAATTTTTGTATGGAGCTTTCCTTTTTTTTTTCTTTTTTCTTCTTTTAATCGGAAATGATCATTTTTTAACAATTTAGTAAGCGAAGTTTTAGTATGCTGCGTATTCGATATGTTATTGTTACTTCCGTAATTCCTGCAAGGTTTTATTATTTAGCATTCTTATCATATTTTATTATTATTATTCTTATTATTATTATTCTTATTATTATTATTCTTATTATTATTATTCTTATTATTATTATTCTTATTATTATTATTCTTATTATTATTAATTTTATTATTATNATTATTATTAAATTATTATTGTTATTATATTATTATTATTATTGTATCTTTTTTTTTTGTGAAGTTAATAATAGGAATTTGGAGTTTGATTATTCCTGAATGGTGAAGCTTTTTCTCATCATTGAACTTTTTGGCTTTTTTTTTCAAAACAAGTATTTAGTCTTCGAAAATAGAATTCGTTCTTGATACAGATACTATGAATAATAAACATGTTTGTGATAATCTGTGAAAATTTATCGCTTTTTATGGAACATTAAAAAGTCAAATAATAACCTCAAAAAGTTTTTTCTTACGTGGAAAGCTATAAATCCCACTTTTTCTTTCGCTGATATAATGAAGCATTTCGATTTTACCTTGTATACTCTCGATATTCTATATATCTTATATTCTATTTTCGTTTTTTTTTTTCTTTTTTACATATGAAAAAGTGAATATTTTATTTATATGAGAAAATATTGATGACAAAAGCTTCAAGTTGCAAAATATTTTTTGTTCTGTGGCAGATTTTGACCGAACATATTTTCAGAATTTGAATAACGAGCACTGTGTAGTATTTGTAATATCAACTAGTGGACAAGGTGAAATGCCAGCAAGTATACGTTGCAATTGGCGAATTTTATGCTGCAAGACATTGCCTAAAAATTTATTGCAGAATGTAAGTTCATTTTAAATTTTATGATATGGAGGGGTTTTACGCACTTACTGCTTTTAGTTTTTATTTTTATCATCTTTATTTAATTTCTGTAAAGCATTATTTGATAATCTGCTCGGCATCTTAACCTATTTGGTTGTGTGTTGGATGGTTTTTTTTTTTGGTTCAAATTATTTCAGGTCTGTTTAAGACATCCTAAATTCTATTAAAATTTCCACGACTAGACTTTTACGTTAAGTTCGAGAAAACTGTCTATTTCACATGATATATATTTTGCAGTTGTAGATTCATTTTGCTGTTCTTGGTCTTGGTGATTCAACTTATCAAAAATACAATTTTGCTGCAAAAAAACTTTACCGAAGGTAAATATTTATCCACATGGACAATGTATTTTATGTCTTCTTTCTTACTCACTTACTTTCCCACATATTTGCAAAAGAAACTTTTTATTGTGCATCTCTGTTTCATCTATGTTTCATCATCTGAACTAATTGAAATCTCAGGTTGAACCAGTTAGGCGCATCATTTTTGACAGAATTGGCTCTAGCCGATGATCAGCATCCATTAGGCATCGAAGGAACATACGAGCCTTTTCGGGATGAACTATTTCAAGAAATTTGGAAACTGAATTTATATCCGGTCATATTGGAGCAAATTATTTTGGACCAGCTTAAATCTTAATTTTTTCCGCAGTTTAATCTGTATATTGAACAGCTTCTATTAATTCAAATTATTTTATAAAAAAATTATTTGAAATAACTTTGCGTTTTAATATATTGGCTTACAGGGTATGCTCGTGAATCCTGATGATACCAAATGTTTGCCAGCGCGTTATCAAATCACTTATGACGAAAGTTTTTTGCCAGTTGAAAATGATATGGAAAATTCTTTCATAGAAACAATAGTTGTGGATAATAAACGTTTAACAGCAGAAACTCATTTTCAGGTACTTCTATTTCAGATTTGAATATGCATTTAAATTTGCCATAATTGGCTATATATTAAATCTAAAATCAGTTTAGTCATGTGAGACTGTGAGACTTAGTCTTGCTTCAAGTACTGAATTAAGTGTAATAATAAATGATATTTTGTTCTCGCAAATTTTTTTATTCTATTTTCTTATCCTTCTAAACTAAATGTTTGTCCTTTTTCTGGATACACGATTGATCTCAGTCGCGAGTGTCGAAAAACTTAGGTATGAATTTTGTGTTGTTTATTTTTAAATTTATGAAATTCTGGAAGTTTTTAAATCTGATTTATTTAAAATGTGAGATGCATTTGTTGCTGTTTGATTGCAGTTATTCTCCTGGAGATGTATTAATGGTGTACCCGAATAACTTGAGCGAAACGCTTAGCCTAGTCTACGAATCATTAGGTTTTGATGATAACTTATTGGATCGACCTATTACGTTGCACTCACGTGATGCTTGTATTCAACTGCCTCCTTCATATCTTTTCAGAGGTAAGATTTTCCCTGTAGTTTTGAGTACAGTTTTAATAGATATGAAGGCTAACACTTTGTAACGGTTTTCGAACTTTTATTTGAAAGGGCAAGTGATGCTATTGCTATCATTTTTCTTTGGTGTGTATTCGTTACTTTATTATTCAGATATAATTTCTAATATTTTCAGATTTTAAAAGGTGACATAAAACATTTTCAATTTTAGGTATATTGTCGTTACGACAGTTGTTTGAATGTTATTTTGATTTGCAAATGATTCCTCGACGGTCGTTTTTTCGAACACTTGGAAAGTTGTCAACAATAGAAATTGAGAAGGAACGACTTCTTGAGCTATCGAAAAATATTGTAAATTGCTAGTCTTATTTCGTAAAATTAATACGGCTTTGTTTTGTCTGGATCAGTACAGCATTATCCAGGATGACTACATGGATTATTGTTGGAGACCGAGGCGGACAGTTGCTGAAACATTGCGAGATTTTCATGAAACAGCTCGAAGTATACCTTTGGAAATGCTTTTTGAAATTTTTCCTTCCATTCGTCCAAGGGCATTCAGCATTGCTTCGTGTCCCATAACGCATACAGCTATCCAACTACTCGTTGCTAAGGTTAAATTTTATGCATTACAAATTAACCGAATATGTTTTTTTAGGTAAAGTTCGGCTTTTGAAATCTAAACTTAAATTTAAATCAACTCTCGTGCTTCACTTGAAGGCAAAAAGCCCTTAAATATTTGAAAGAGAATGATTTCCAGGTTGAGTATAGATCGAAACGAATGGCAACTACACGATTAGGTTTATGTAGTACATATTTAAGTAGATTACGAGTGGGTGATGCAGTATTGGTGAAATCTCGTCCAGGAACTTTTAGGTATTTTTGATTGATACTGAGCATCAAGAAGAAAGGATTGTCATAAAGATTTCAGTAATTTTGAGAGTTAGGAAATGTATTAAAATAGAAAAGAATGAATGATTTCAATTTATAATTTTTCAGATGGCCTGCAAAAAATAGCACATTGATTATGGTTGGACCCGGTACTGGCGTCGCACCATTCCGATCAATTTTAGCGTACCGTAAAAAGTTTGGTTTCTTTCTTATTTTCCATTTTTGCTTTTCTTTCTGGGTTATTTAATTGCTCATAAACTAATGTTTAGGTTTATCCAGCTATGAAAAGGCATAGATAGTCAAGCTGTTGCCGGAAGACAGAAATTGTCTAGATCGTATAGTTCAATATCAATTGAATCAAGATTTGTCAGCTAGTACCACTGAGTCAAACTAATAAAATTTTTATAATTCGCAACTAAAGAAAAGTTTGTTAATCATATCTTAATAAAATAAGTGTGGCTTATGTGATTAGATTTGGGCTGATTAAGTTGAAATCAGAAACCAGTTAATATAGGCTAGCCTGTTTTAGGCATATAATAAAGTTAACCAATTCAGGGCAATGTTATTTTTTTCTTGCCTTTTTATTTGAAATATTATATGCTGGATGCGAGAAGGATTTTTCAAGTTTAAATGATTTTTCTAAGCTCCGAAGTTACCATTGGAACTACCTGAAATTATTTTAAGACAATTACGCGAAGAGAAAGAAGATTCGATACTATTCTTTGGTTGCCGAGGAGCACAAAAAGATTTTTATTTTGCTGATGAGTGGCATACCTTAACAGGAGCACGTATTATAACAGCATTTAGTCGAGATCAGCAAAATAAGGTACAGAAGTATTTTGCTTAGTTCTTCTATTTCATAATTTTCCACTTAATCTTATATGATTGAATTAGTTTCTAATTTAACGTTTTATAATTCCTTTAGTTCGGGACTGTTAAGTTCATGCTTGTTTTAATACAATATAAAAATAAATTATTACTTTTTATTTTAAAGTTTTATTAAAAAATTGTTTCGAAATATTTCTCCATTTGCTCTTCTACTTAATCGCCATGAGATATTAAAGTACTAAGTAGTTTAGTATGGTAAGAATTAATGTGCGAAACTGATTTATGCTAATTTTAATGCTTCTTTGAATTCTCCTAATGGATTATCACAGAAATATATAGATGATGAAATTACGGAAGTATTATATTAATGATCCTACTATGATTTACAGGTTTATGTGCAAAATAAGATTGAAGAGTATGGTGATGAAATATGGAATATATTAAAAAACGCTGATGGTGCTCTTTTTTAATCTTTTTAAACAGAATCTAATTATATTTGTGTTCTTGACAGAAAAAAACTAATGTATCAATATTTGTTTTTTATTTTCAAGCAAGGCAAGAAACTTCTATCAATCACTGAAAGGGAAATAAATTTAATGTTTTTCCAGGTTACCTTTTCATAGCTGGAAGAGCTGGTGATATGCCACGTGAAGTTACGGCATGCGTGGAAAAAATTGCAAATGAAAAGGGTGAAAATAGTAAGCAGTTTATACATATGCTAGAGGTAAAAGGTAGGCTGCAATATGAAACATGGAACTGAAAAAGAAGGAATATTGTGATAAGGATAATTGTAATTAACTTATAAATTTTACCAATAAAGGAATCTGAAAAATAAGGAGAAAATTTTGGAACGATTTTTCGTTGTTATTTCATAGGTTTTATTCAAAAAAAAGTCATATATTTCTGTCTTTAATTGAAAAATAGTGCAGAAAACAATATCGTTGTTAAAAACCTGACCAATTTATATTTTTATGGATCATTATTCGAATTTGTCTGAGAATATTGAAATATGCTTAGATCGATGGTTAGTTCATTGTTATGAAAATTCTCAGTGGATTGCCGCATTTGTTAATCTTTTTGTTAGGCGTTTATCAGTTATGGTTGATAACTAACAGTTGTGGTACGCACTGAAATAACATTTACAAAAATTACTTTAATTTTAAAAAAGCAATTCCAAGAGCAGAAAAAAAGATGAGATGATTTGTTAAATATATGAAATGTTTTATCTAAACTAAATAATTTTGATTTCTGTGGATCATAACTGTTAATGCATTTAATTGCCTTTTTTTTAAAATATTTACTGGTCTATTACAATTGATTATTTTAAAATTGATAAAAAAAAAAAACATTTTTTCCCCGAAAATATGTATGAAAGGAGTTTGGAAGAAATAGTTTGAGAATTTGCTGCATTATACTTCATATTACTTAGTATAATAAAGGTTACCTGCATGTTTATTTATTATGTACCGTAAGGCTGGTGTTGTTTTCTATAATCAGGATTACGAGGATTGCATTTAGAAAAATTATATATTTGTACAAACTTGGCCTCTTTCCTCGGCGAAAAAATATTATAAATTGAATTGAAAATTCCCTCGATGAAATAAATCTTTCTCAAGAAAAAAACGATAAACAATTGTTCGAATCAATCTTCCGAAACATATCCAATTCAACTTCATTTCGCTTTGTCGGTAATCAAAAACAGTTGTTGTATGAGTTGACGGATTCCAGAATAGTGTCGTATAAAAAAATAATAAATAATTGGTAAACTGTAACCCTTAAACTGCTCCCTATATTTTTTTTTTCCATTTATGAATAAGTTAATCAGCGAAAAGAAGAAAAAACCAGAATTTAATATGACAGTATCAAATCTAAATTAGAGTTCGTGTATATATAAAGATATTATATATATATATAAGATAAAAAATATAAAAAAAATAAATATATAAATATATATATATATATATTTATGTTTATATACGCTGTTGAGTTTAAATTAAAGTTTTTTTATATGTAAGTGAATATATGATAATACTTTCCAAATAAGGTGAAAAGAAAAAATGTTATCACATTAAAATAGGAAATCATTGATTCGTAAATATCTTTTAATACCACAGCATATATATATATATATATATATATATATATATATATATATAATGTTCTGAAAATAACGAAATAAATCTTCAGAAACTCAAAAATAATTAAACTTCTATGGTGACAGAATTTGATGAGATCAAAGTTTCCCGAAAGAGATTATTGGAAATGTTCGAACTTTAGCAAAAATTTTATTTTAAGATCTGATCAGTCAAAACTTTGTTAGGATGTTGATGCTCACATTCACATCTTTACTTTCACATTTTTAATGCCTAAGTACTGATTAAATCTTCACAACCAGTTGAAAAAATATCACTTTAATAATTATCAAAGATTTATCCGGAAAAGGTTCGATCGCCCAGAAACTGTTCTTCTCCTTCTTAACATGCTTTTTTTTGATCTCG